>PVLD010002293.1:0-170231 GCA_004027595.1 Dinomys branickii
AGCTAATTCCCTTCTATCTTCTCTATAATTTTGTATTTTCTCAATCGTTTTTGTATTAACAGAAGTGAAGATAACTTTATATTATACAGCATCCAGTGCAAATTCCCTACTATCTTCTCTATAATTTGGTATTTCCTTTAATGTTTTTGTGTTAACTAATGTGAAGATAACTATGTAATACAAGATCCAGTGCTAATTCCCTACTATATTCTGTATAACTTTGTATTTTCTGTGTTGTTTATGGCTTTTCTGGTTCATATGTCTCCATTCTTTTGTCTTTAAAATAAAATTAAAAAAAAAAAAAAAAAGGAAGGGCTGTGGATATAACTCAGTGGTCGAGTGGCCAGTTAAGGCCAGTATATTTGAAAGCCCAGAGGACTTTTAGGGGAAAATTCCATTCTATAGGTTATGTGACTTAGCTTTTAGCTCCATAAATATTTAATGTTCAGATGATATATGGATAGGCACTTGAAAGACCCAAAGCCCCTAAAGATACATACAAATTACTGTACCTTACTATTACATTACCCTGGCCCCTAAAGATATATACAAATTACTATAAAGCAGTGGAACCTTAAGATGAAGTATGCATGGATTTAAGGGAAAGAACATATTCTGTCTGGTTGGCAACATAAAAAACTGTACTGAGAATAGATCATGGGGAAAGGGGGAATTTCAGAGGTGGTGCTAAAGGGAAGGAAAGTACTGAAGGCACAGGGAAGGGATGAACAGAGTCAGAAAGCACAAGGGACTGTATGTTTCATTAATACTTATTTTTAAAAATGAAATTATAGTCTTTACCTTTTTTTGTTGTGACAATTGAACCCAGGGATTTCATATTGAGCAACATCCTCCACCTTTTTACTTTTTTCTTTTGAGACAAGGTCTTGATAAATTGCTAAGCTGCCAGGTTGTTTTCAAGCTTCTGTTCTTCCTGTTTGAGCTTCCCAGAGTCTGATTCCATAAGGCTGTGATATTGTGTGATCCAGTCCCTCTGTCAATCTTGATCTGTCACCTGTTTACCTTTGAAAGGTATGGACACTAAGGCCCAGGTAAAGGGACTAACCTGTTCTAAGTCAGTCAGGTTTGAATCCGTATCTTCTCATTCAAAATCCATCCAGAAACGGTGCCCCCGGCCCGCTCTGGCCTCTCTGTGCCCGTACCCACTGCAGCCTGCTGCCAGCACAGTGGCTTGGGGGACACCAGCTTAAATATATCCTCTCCCTCCTAAAACCCTCACCTCCTGAGAGCAGCCTGCCAAGTCTTGGAACAGCCCGAAAGGTCCTATCTGCAGCTTTCTTCTGAGCTCCCCAAGCTTATGGTCTCCTCCCTGCTCACTATACTCTAAGCAGAACAGCCTTGGTGCTCTCTAGGCCTTTTATCTTACTCCTAATTAATATTTAGGGATGGCCAGGATTCAGTGTAGCTAAAATACAGAAAAAGCGAGACAGAAGCCTTGAGTAATGAGTTAGGCCTATGTTCTAGAGCACTTCGGATACTAGTCTCAAGTAGGTGACAGGATGTTGTTTCTGTTTAATTCAGTGAACAGTGGGAGACAGTAAAAACCACTTTGCAAAAGAGCCATGTTACTGGAAGATTAATCTGGCTTCATGATGTGAATAGACTGGAATATGGACTAGTGGTGAGACAAGAAGGATCTAAATCAGCTAGCATGGCAGCACATGTATGTGATCCCAGCTAATGGGGGAGGGAAAGGCACAGGACAGTTGCAAATTCAAGACCAGTCTGGGCAGTATAGCAAGACCCTGTATCAAAAACAAAACAAAATGAAACAAAACAAAGCAAAACACAGCAAAGTAAAAAAATCCCTGGGGATGTAGCTCACTGCAAAGGCCCTAGATTCAACACAGTAAAAATGAATAAATAAAATGAGTGGGGACGTAGCTCACTGGGGATGCCAACGGAAATGAGCAGATTACCAATTTGGCAGCTGCCTAGATGTGGGGAGAAGTTTTTTTTGAGATAGGGTCTCGCAGTGTAGTTCAGGCTGGCCTTGAACTCACACTACAGCCCAGGCTGACCTCACACTCAGAGGAGTGATCCTGCCTCTACTGCTTGAGTCATGGGATTATAGGTGTGTACTACCATGCCCTGTGTGAAGGGCTCTCAAATGACTTAACAAAGATCGTGATAATGGGGAAAAAGAGAAATAGGACATCCAATTACATCAGGTCTGGGGAGCATTAATTCTGCAGCTGTAATTAAATATTTGTACAATTTGGAGGTTTTATAGCTGGCAACCCAGCTCTTTCTAAGTAACAAACCCCAGTAACTCCAGGACTGACTGCAGCATGTGACACGGGTGACACAGCAAACGAGAGGTGGGGTCCTGCTTTCCACCACCTTGAGGGCTTGCTCTAAACATCCAGTTAGGAAAAACTGCGCAGACAGATCCAGACAATTCGGAATTGTGTCAATTTAAGGAGGGTCACTCTGCTCCAGACTCAACTCCATTTTCACTTAGGATTATATTACATGACATTACCTTACATTAGGATGGACAGTTGTTAGTTCCTCTGGGAAAAAGGGAGACCACAAAGCCAAGTTTATCTTTTTTTTTTGTCTTTTTGACACAGGATCTTGCTATACAATTCAGGGTGGCCTTAAGCTCACTCTGTAGCCCAGGCTGGTCTCAAACTTGCAACAGTCCTCCTGCCTCAGCCTTCTGAGTGCTGGGATTACAGGTGTGCACCACCACACTGGACTCAAATTTATTTAGAAGAAGTTTCCAAGAATTATTGGGCCAGGAGGCTGAGGCAGGAGGATTGCTGCAAGTCTAAGGCCAGCCTGGGTTACAAAGTGAGTTCAAGGTCCACCTGAACTGCATAGCAAAACCCTGCCTCAAAAAGATACAGCAAAATACAACAAAAAACCCAAACCTTAATGGTTAAAAAGATATAGTACACTACATGTATGTGATATTTACTAAGTAACAAGATTTGAAAAGACAGAATATTTAATTAGACACATATCTATTGTTTTAATCCCTGAGTTAATTTAAAAATAAGACTCAAAGAATTGACAATCAATAGTTATTTAGCACCAAGTTTGCTATGAACCTCCCTTTTCTTCTTTTGCTTTTGAGAAAAGAAAAGAGAAAAAAGTCCTTCCAATACTTCTAAGTTATAGCATTGACAGTTAAGGACTTTAACCTATGAGACAAAGGTCTAAAGTTCAAACAGCAGAGGAAATGCCATGGAAACTATGGGTATTCAATACATATCGATCAATGGTAATGACAAAGAAGTAAGTTTATTGTGTTTGGGGATAATGGAAAAATACAAAAGATACAATGATGCCTCCTTGAGGGAATTACTATGACTGAAGTATCATTAAAGACGACCTGGGTAGACAGGGACTGGATGGAACTATAACTGTGGCCATAACTAGCCATGGAACTAGACAGCATTACAACTAATTGGTCACTTAGACCGTCTTAAAAATAAATACCTCCCACTGAAACCTAATAGATTGTGCATTGATCAGCAATCAATAAGGCTGTTAAAGTGACTGGGTTGGTTAAACAGCGGCCTAGTAATTTACTGCCCACAGAAAGACTTTGTGGATTACTCTAGTGTCACTGGGAAACCCAATTTTGATCCTCAAAGAAGAACAATTCAGATGTGAGAGAGACCTTTTAACAACTTCATTTCAAGGTTAAAGGATTTATTCTTAGAGGGTAAGATAACAGTTAAGGTGAATTGCTAGCTCCCACATTACTCACCAGTTTGTTGCTCTCTACCAGCTTTTGGGTGGTGAGGCAAGAAAGCAAGAGCAAGAAAGAGAAATTATAATACGAATGTTTAAGGAGCCAGATTCAGGGCGACACAGACTGCACTCCCAAGTCTCTACAGCTGGTGGGAACCTGTTCTGTTTTTGATTCTTCACAACTGCTTCACAATTTAGGAGTCCCTGGTTACACAGACTTAGAAGTATCAAAACCCTATCTTTCCTAGCTGTGGTGTTTACTGCTTCCTTTTGACAATGAAATGTTATTGCAAAGGTACCTAGTAGCTTAGAATAAGTTCAATACCAAACCTTCTTCATAATAATTGTGCCAGAGGTAACAATGTTTTATTTAGTCCCTTACATGTTAGAACAAAAATATGCAACCTATCCTGTACGAAGTGACCTTACCAGAGCCCCCCCCCCTTTTTTTGTCTTTTTGAGACAGGGTCTTGCTATGCAGTTCAGGCTGGCCTGAAGCTCACTTTGTAGCCCAGGCTGGACTCAAACTCACAACAATCCTCTTGCCTCAGCCTCCCGAGAGCTGGGATTACAGGAGTGTACCACCATACTCGGCCTCAGAGCCCCACTTCAACCAGTTGAATCTAAACTCAAGGCAGCTCAAAATCAAAATAAGCTGCTCCCTGAAGCCTTGTTGCTCAACAAGATACTGTCCGTCATTAAATTCAAGACTCACACTCATCAGAATTACAAGATCACACTATGAGACATAGGCAAGAATGGAGTCCAAATACGTGACTGTCTCACAGTCATTCTGAGGCACATGTTTAGTGACCTGTCCTGTTGACAACCACTTATTTAAATTGCTTTATGCCTGGCATGGTGGTGCATACTGTATCCCCGTACTCAGGAGGCTGAGGCAGGAGGACTGCTGCTAGTTCAAGGCCAGCCGAGGCTGCATAGTGAGTTCAAGGCCAGCCTGAACAATATAATGAGACCCTGTCTCAAGACAAAAACATGTTTTAAATGAATGTATGATGTAGTTCCATCATAAAAGAGGGAATAATTACATTTTTGTACAACCTACTGCACCATACTTTTTTAAGTGAAGGCCAAAACTGTCAATGATTTCATGCAATGTTATGTCAGGTATGACTGTCAATACCCAATACCCAAACTAGAAACTGGGTTTCAGAAATTGTATGGAACCATTTAAACAAAAAGCATTAAATTAACATACTTGATAATATTGATTCCAAACACAAAAGGAAAACATCATACCTGCAGAATATATTGTGTGAGGTCTACTGCTTCTTTTTTCTCATGCACAAGTAGAGTTTCTTTGTCTTCTACAGTAATAACATTAATTTCTCCACGACGTACCTCCCTTACTCCCAGAGGTCGTTTGCGAACACAAACTCTGATTTTCTCCATCTCAGTCCAAGGATTCTCTTTATCTGAGGTGTTCTGTCTGACATTAGGTTATAAATAGGCTTTAAATTTTAGTAATAGGATAAGGCTACATAAGAGGTCAAAGTATAAGTACATCTTGTTGTACACTGGGCATAATGAATGTTTAATAACATCCTAAAGTATCAATGAGACAGTTCTTTTATTAGACATTCTCCTGATCACTTCCAGCTCCATCCCTACCCTACCCCACCCCTTGTTTGCAAAAAAATAAAAAAATAAAAAATAACCCCCCAAACAAATAGAACCATAACACTTATTTCAGCTCTAGGACTTTTGTCCTTAGCTTCTAGATATGGTCTTCTCTTTATGTCCCCAAAGCTCAGGCTAATTAATTCTCAAACTCTAACACAATATGCTGCTACCCACTCCTCCCAGGCCTTTATAAAACCCAAACCTAGAAACAAAAAACAACCCCCCCAAAAAACCAAACAAAAACCCCAAAACCCTGCTGCAAACCTATGTCTCTTGCTCATATTCAATCCAATTATTCTTGCATGTTCACCATTTTCTTGACCATTAATCTAAGTTATTCTTAATTCTATGAGTGTTTACTAAATACCTTGAATTAGGTGCTAAGTTTCAGTGTACTTTTCCTGCTGCCTCTTGTACATATATTACCGTGTCTCATCTTCTTACTTTCTCTTTTTTCCCCCTTTTGTACATATTAATTTGTTTGTTAGAACATAATCATGTATTTCGCCTTACCAGAATGTTATGGCCAGTCTCGTCCACCACTAATTTAAACTTCTAGCTCAGGTGCATTCTTTCACTGCCTTCATTCAACTACTCTACTCTAACACCCAATGTGTGAGGCAGCACCCTTTGGGTTAGGCACATAGACCTTACCAGGGTTACTTGCTGGACCTTACAGTGGCCAGCACATCTAGGAGCTGACCACTTACTTATGGAAACTCCTCTAAAGCGAAGTAACAAGACAATGAAGTCCTTAGGAGGAGATGTTTTTACCTAGATCAATGCCTCTGGTCCATTTTCTAAGAATGCCTTAGAAAAAATTTATTCTCTGCTTTATAGTACTTTAAAATTTGATGCCCCTGAAAAGACTTTCATAATAGATTTTATACAGGGTGCTATACTAAGTAATTGCTTCACATCAACTCTGATTTTCTGAGCCTTCCAACTGGCTGGAAAAAATTATCTTTGTCAGGATCTAAATTAGTTTTTTTTTTAAAGCAAATAAAATTTCTACTATAATGTATGAGGCATTTTAAAAATATTTTTAAAAACCAATATAGCGTTACAAGTGCCTGCATTGCAAGATCAAGGTCCCAAGTGCAATTCCTCATCCAAAAAAAAAAAAAAAAAAAGCCCAATATATAGAAGACTTCTAAGAATTTATCATTTGGTTTTTCTTTTTTGGTCTTTTTGAGACAGGGTCTTGCTTTGCAGTTCAGGCTGGCCTGGAGCTCACTTTGTAGCCCAAGCTGGTCTTAAACTAGCAATGATCCTCCTGCCTCAGCCTCCTGAGTGCTGGGATTACAGGCATCCACCACCACACCTGGCTTTAAAATTTATCAATTGGAAGCCTAATATGGTTGCACATGCCTGTAATCCCAATATTCTAGAAGCTGAGGCAGGAGGATCACCTCAACTTCTAGGCCAGCCTGGGCTATACAGTGAATTCCAGGCTAGATACACAGTGAGACCTAGTCTCAAAAAAAAAAAAAAAAAAAAAAAAAAAAAAAAAAAAAAAAAAAAAAAAAAAAAAAGCACTAAAAAGGCATTGTTTGGGGCTGGGGTGCAGCTCAGTGGTGGAGGGCTGCCTAACAACATGAAGCCCTGGCTTTAATACCCAGCCCTGGTGGGGATAGCAAGCAAGCATCATTTTGAAGTTAAATGGGAAAATTTTGACAATCCAATTATTAAAATTGGATGAGGGCCTATAGGGACTCTTCTTTTGCATATGTTTGATTCTCACACACACAAAAGAAAATTTTAGCTAGGCACAATGACACAGGCCTGTGATCCCAGCTACTCGACAGGCTAAGGCAGGAAGATTTCCAGTTAAATGCTAGCCTTGGGAAGTCAGTGAGACCTGTATAGCAGGCACAAGGCCCTGGGTTCAATCCCCAGGAAGAGCAGAGGAGAAAATGATAATAATAAATCTGTTTTGAGGCAGTGTTCTTCTAAGCTTTCCAGGCTTGGCTTGTATGTGCGACTCTCAGCCTCCCATGTAACTGGATTATGTATGTGCACTAAACTGAAAACAGAAATTTTAATGTATCATTTTAATGACGGTTTGGTGTAAAAAATCTCTAGCTGTTGATGAGTATTAATAACTTAATCATATGTAGCTAATCAGAGGACAGAAAATGTTTAGTCTTTTTTAAAATTGGCAAGGACTCTATGGGTTTGTGGTTTTTAAGTACAAAGGGCCAAAAAGAATGCATAATCTAAAAGGTACTGCTTTAAATGCCCAATCTTCCACAGAAAAAATAAACTATGACATGCAAAGAGTTACGACAACTGGAGTTAGATCTGTTTAAGATGTTAATTAAGTTAGGGCAACCAGTTTTCTAAATGTACTAGACTTCAGTTAAAACTCTAAGGCAAGTAATTAATTGAGAACTTTGGAAATATCTGAAAAGCAAAAACCTGACGTGAGGTACCCAGAAAGAAAGCTTTCTGGGGTCAGAGATGGTGGCACATGCCTATATCTCAGCACTTGGGAGGCTGAGGCAGGAGGGTCACTCTAAGTTCACGGCCAGCTGGACTATATAGTGAGACCCTGTCTCAAAACAAACAAACAAAAAGGCTCCTAATGCCAAGTCTTAAACTGGAAAGACTTTTTTTAATGTTTGAAAATCCCTATTACTATTTAGGGCCTGGGGAACATTGAGGGAAAAGTACTTCCTTACCTTCAGTTCTCTAATATAAAATGAGAAAGTGAGCTACTGTGGGAGAGCGCAGCTGAGCATCCTTCACTCTGGATAACTGTAAGGGCTGCTACGAGAGCATATGGTAGTTTAAATCTGTCATCCCACTCACCCTGCCCTCTAAGACTCTAAGAGCTTCCAAATATCCTAATTATCTTTATACTAGAGTCAGACCCAACAAAGGCAATAGCTAACATATGTCAAATAAATGTAAAGGCAATATTTAAGGTAAATATGCATTCTATCATGAATAATGTTAAATAACACAAAGTGGTATTTTTATTTATAAATCCAACTTAGATTTTTTATGTGTTGCTCAGTAAAAGACTGTAATATTCAAAAAAATTTGCTCTTTTACCACTGAGCTAACGAACAGGAAAAATCAGTCATGAACAGCTAACCAGTCATGGAAAAATCTAGTCCTCTCAATTAAAATAGAACAGTACTGTACTAAATTCTCTGTGTTCCATTAGATCAAACCAAAAATAAAAGTTGTCAGAAACATTATAAAGTCCACTGATATACTTTAAATTATTACAGATACTTCTTTTATTTCTAAAACTGAGTTTTCTATTTTTTTGGAGTAAAAGAACTAATTTTGAGGTTATCTGGAACCTCAGCCAATATATGACCAGACATAAATACTTTGTCTTAAGGAACATATAACAGCATTTTAAAAAAGAGATTAAAAATGAATTGTGTTTCCTAATAACTCACATATAGTACTTTAAAAATAAAAAACAGGGAATTAAAAAAAGGAATATAAATTTGTTTTTATTTTTAATGTATCAGTTTTATTTAAAGTAGGAAAAGAAACATTCTATAGAGTGAGTTTGGGTCAAGTAAAAGGAGTACAACCCTGCAGCGTGTGGGCGGGTCACGGTGCATGAGAGAACACAATGACCTATAAGTTTTTTAAAAAAATATATTTTCTATTTTATCATTGTTAGTATTAGTGATTAGTCAGTATTTCATCTCTTAGGGAACTTACTTCAAGTTCTAACTTCAAGCGCTAAGTGAAAATAACATTGTTATTCTGAATCTTAAACTCTATTTGCCACCAAAAATGTCTTATTCTCTGTAATACACCAAAATCTAGGGGCTGGGGATATAGCTCAGTGGAATAAGCGCCTGCCTAGCAAGTGCAGGGTCCTGAGTTCGATCCCCAGTACCGCCAAAAAGACCAAAAAAGCAAAACAAAACACCAAAATCTTCTGTTTTTCCAGGGCTAGAATTGTAAAATAATAAGCACTCTGAATTAAGATCATATTTCAGTGTGTGCAGATGAACCAAGTGCTCCAAAGACCTACCTAACCACACGCTCTCTGCTTTTAGCTAAGCCGCAGGTCTCCTCCTAGTTGGTTTAAGCGAAGTCGATGCGCTTTTAGAAATTTTGTGAATTGTATACTTTTATTTCCATTGTAGAAGGCTAGTTAATTATTTTACTTTCATGTATGCACTAGATGTATCATGCTGTACTATCATAAATAAGAGAAATAGGTCTGTTGTAGAAATAACAGATCTTAGCAAGTAGCAGCTGTTTGATGCACATAAACAATATCTTTTTCCCATTTGCACAGTTCCAATTCCTTGTTAATTTTCCCCACCCAGGGACAGTATTTCTATTACTGATAAAAATCTGTTCAATACCATTTCTGTTATATTTATTTACTACAAAGAAAGAGTGGTTGTTCTCTTCTAGTCATGGAGGATAGGCCAGCCCTTGCCTGAGGCACCCTTCTCTTAAAAACAAAAAAGGTAAAAATAAAAATTATTACCTGATACAAGGTTGAGGGATTCCATAGTTATACCCAGAACCGTGAGAGACTCTCTGAGTAACGGGAATATCACAGTGTACAAGTATTGGAGAAAAGAGATGTGATGGAAACAGTGAAGAATTAGTTTCTGTTGGCACACAGGAC
The DNA here is from genome assembly GCA_004027595.1 of Dinomys branickii. Taxonomy (NCBI): domain Eukaryota; kingdom Metazoa; phylum Chordata; class Mammalia; order Rodentia; family Dinomyidae; genus Dinomys; species Dinomys branickii. The sequence continues at coordinate 9,998 of PVLD010002293.1, forward strand.
TCCGCAGCTGTGGCACTCGGAGCTCGTGCTTTTGTACGGTACTGGGAATCTTCCGGGAACACATATTCTGGCACTTTCAGCTTAGTGGACTTCTGTTCATTTGAAGAAATATGCATTTCAAACCCATTTCTGCTAGCAGTTCTGTCTTTGTTGTCAACAGGAGAATCAAACTGTAGTTGTCTGCGAGGGCCAGATCTGAATTCCTGAGTCTTAATGTACTGGCTGCTTGTCTGAAAAGGGTGGTCTGGGCTGACTGTTTTCTCCTCTTCCTGCATAATTTTAATGATTTTGATCAGTTGGAAGAGACGTTTGCGGTCATTCATGTCACGGACTCCCAATCTGGAGTAGTCTTTCATTGTAACCTTGGCTAATTCATCTATTTTCTGGAGGCCAAGGGCAGTAAAATGGGGATAATACTGTGCAAGTTCAGCTTCACAAAGACATTCATATAACCAGGACGCCATTTTATAAACTGTAAAGAGAGAGAGGGGGAAAATCATTGATTTAAAATACAACATAAGTTATAAAATTTTCCTTTAAAAAATTAAGAGAGGAGCCGGGCATAGTGACACACACATATAATCCTAGCCTCCTTCAGAGGCTGAGACAGGAGAATTTCAAGTTTGAGGCCACCTTGGCCACATAGAGAATTCAAGGCCAGCCTAGGATACCTAGTGAGCCTCTGTTTCAACCCTACCCTGCAAAAGGAATTAAAAAATGTAGAAACATATTTTATCATCTCAAGTTTTCAATAAGTGACTAAACAGCATAAAGCAAAATGTTTTATATAGCTTATGATGAATTTATAATAACAGGTGCAATTTGCTTATCTGCTTAATAAAGACATTTTCAACTATGCAGATAGAGCCTGCCAAAAAAATGTATACACACTTCAACAGTTTGCCATACTAATAAAGGTCTGGAAGCTCATGGCCACCACTTTCAGCACCTCTTGTAACTGTAGAGGCCAAAGGTAACTTGCATTAATCTGATGATGTTCTAATAAATTCAGTAGTAAAATATTTACACAAAGTTTTCTTTTCCTGATGTATAATTTTTTTGGCAGACTCTATATTTAAATAGTTACACAGACATACAAACGACACAAATCACTTACTCATTTCTTGGGAGTGCTTGCTAACCTTGCGATGTCTACTTAACATATGCCACAAGCTACTGAAATCTTGTTCTCAACCACTGATTGTAGCAGAACTAATTATAGATGTTCAATTTAATGTCAAGGCGTGTCACACAAGTGTTTCCAATGATTAATGAACAAAGGCTATGAACTCTTTCAAAATAGAAAGTGGAATTCAATAGCAGACTACAGAGGATTATAAACTAATACAACTCAGGAAATCACAGTTGTATTTGCTGAGTACTGGCAAAAGTTACTTACACAAAACTAAAAACATTATCAATTCAGAATTCAGTATTTTAGATCATTCTAAAAGGTGGTCATCCATATTTACCTGTATAGAATATGAATCAGGTTATTTACCTACGAAATTGATACTAGTCAAAATTTTAAATGATTATATATTAACATGCTTAAAAATTTAACAACAGATAGTTAATTAAATACTAGCAAATGATGTGGTAATAACATATTCCTGGCCTAATATTGAAGTCAGGACTCTTGAGGGCTCCATAGGAGTTAATCAAGTTCAAGTTCATGTGTCTACTAAAAAGTAAGCTTAAATTACACTTTTCTTTTCCTTCTTCCTTCTCTCCCTTCCTCCTTTCCTTTCCTTTCCTCCCCTCCCCTCCTCTCCCCCTCCTTTCCTTTCCCTTTGATACTGGAGACTAAACCCAGTGCCTTTACATCAGCTACCTCTCTAGTCCTTTTATATTGTTTTATTTTGAAATAGGATCTTGTTATTTCACCCAGCCAGGACTAGAATTTAGGATGCTACTGCCTTAGTCACCCAGAGCGCGGGAACTAGAAGACTGGGCCACCATATCTGGCTGCATTCTCTATTTAAAAACCGTTTGGTAATTCAGAGTTCTCAAAATTGAGTTAACTACAGGTAAATTTTTTGTTTTCATTGTCATGTAGATTTTGTCTCCTAAGGGAAACAGAAAAAAATTGAGGGCCTGGTACTAAGGACGAAGGACCTAAATGGGTGACTTTGGAGGAAACACTATGTAGGCTACAGAAGAGGCCAAAAGGGCAGAGCGATACATCACAGAGCACCCAGCCCTCTTCTATTTGTCGTGGATTAAAAAATGAAAAAAAACAAAAAACAAAATTCTTTGTAGTCCTTTCATCCAGAGGTGGAGTTTATTTTTCTTCCCACTGCATCTAGAATGACCTTACAGTTTGTTTTGGCCAACGGAGTATAACGAAGCAGTGCTGTGACTTCTGGGCCCATGTCTCCCTGCACCTCCCACTTCTGCACAAGCCCATCAGCAGCCCTCACTACTGCGACCTCCAGGAGAAGCCGTCTCGGACCCTGTAGCCAGTGGTGTCACAAGATGATGCAGCCATGGCATGGCCCCAGACGAAAGCAGGTGAAAACTACCTAACGAAGCCCACCCAAGGGCCTGATGCTGAGGGGTGTGTGAATAGCAACTGCTTTAAGCCACAGCATTTTGGGGGTAGTCTGTTTCACAGTACTAGATAATTATAATACCACTTCTGTGCCTTCAATTTTATCATTAGATTTATTTTTTAAGGTAAAACTGAGTAGAAAGTAGGGATTTCTCAGATACCCCTTGGTACATGTGTAGTCTCCCGCATTAATGAGCCTGTGCTAATGATCATTGTAGCATTCATTAGGGTTCTCTTTAGTACATTTTACAGATTTAGACAAATATACAGTGACATACATTCACATCTGAATACAACAGAGTGGTTTTACTGCTGTAATATTCTATGTTCTGCTTCTTCATCTTTCACTACCACGCCCCCACTCACTGATCTTTTATTGCCTCCAATGCCTTTTCCAGAATGCCACATAGGTGGGACCACACAGTAGGTATGCAGCTTTTCATATAGGCTCCTGTCACCTTGTAATATGTACTTAAGGGTCCTCCAAGTCTTCTCCAGGCTCACGGCTCGTTTCCTTTTACTGGTGAAAAACATCCCATTGTCTGAATCACTGTAGTTTATCCATCCACCTAATGAAAGACATCTTGGATGCTCACAAGTTGTGGCAATTATTAATAAAGCTTCTACAAACATCTGTGCCCACGCTTTTGTGTGAACCTAAGTTTCATCTCCTTTGGTAAGTACCAAGGTGTATGGCTGCTAGATCACACGGTAAGAATCTACTTAGTTTTGTTAAAAATTGCCAAACTGTCTTTCATAGTAGCTGTACTGTTTTACATTTCCACCAGCCCTGAGGTTTCCCCCTGTTTTGCACTGTTGCCAGTACTTGGTGAGGTCAGTTCTTTGAATTTTGGTCATTCTGAAAGGGACATGTAGTAGTATCTCATTATCTCCAGTGCTTTTTTAAAATGCTGGTTAAACCAGATGTGGTGGCACATGCTTGTAATCCCAACACTTGGGAGGCTGAGGCAGGAGCATTGCCACAAGTCTGAGTCTAGCCTGGGCTACATAGTGACTTCAGGGTCAGCCTGGGCTACATAGTGAGACGCTGTCACAAAAAAAAAAGAAAAAGAGAAAAGTCAGGTACTTTTGCTTCAAATGTTCCCAACTCCTTCTGCTTACTAACATGAGTTAGGGCCATCCTTTCAAGACAGCTCAAGAAGCTGAATATGGTGGCACATACCTGTAATCCCAGCAGGAGGCTAAAGCAGGAGGACCACCATGAATTCGAGGTCAGTCACTTAAAGGCCAGCCTGAACTACATAGCAAGAACCCTGTTTCAAAACAAAACAGCACTCAGGAGGATGAGGCAGGAAGATCACTGTGAGTTTGAGGCCAGCTCGGGCTATAAAGTGAGTTCAAGGCCAGCCTGAACTACAGTGAAACCCTATCTCAAAAACAAAACAAAACAAAACAAAACAAGACGGTTGGGCCACAGATATAGCTCAGTGGTTTAACCACCTGCCTGGCAAATGCAAAGTCCTGAGTTCAATTCCTGTACACCAAAAAAAAAAAGACAAAACCAAGATGGTTCAAGGGCTTTTCCTCCATGAAGCTTTGTTTCATCTATTAGCCTCTTCTATCATTTTACTCAAGTACCCCATGAGTAGCTAAACCAGACTGCCAAGTCCCTTCACTACTGTTTCTTCCACCTAGAGTACCAGTCTTTCCCAAGAAGAACACTGTATTTTTCTTCTGTGAGAGAGGTGGATCTTAGCAGGGAATGAGTGGTATTTTTCTCTGTGCTTCAGTAGTAATTGCAACTGGTATGTACTGAGCATTAAATACACGTATTTAATATATACCAGGCAGTGTCCCTAGGCACTGTATTTGTTAACCTCCAAGTAATCCTATGAAGGATGTTTAAGTACGTGACCTATGACAAGCTATTTGCTTAATATCTCTGAAGCTCATTTTAACTTTAAAATGGAAACGAAACACAGTCCTGCAGTTCTTAAGGTTAGGGTTCAATGAGAAAATATTATAAAATGCTTGTAAAATACTTGCAAAAGCAGTATAATGTCTGGTACGTGTTTAGTGCCCAATGAGAGTTGGTAGTTACCACTACTGCTGTTACTATTTCTATATTTCTAGGATCTTCACCACCTAGCACAGACCCAGAACAGAGTCAGCCTTCAATGCTTTGATCTATTGTAGGCTATTTCTAAGCAGCTGTACTCCCTACTGATTCAGCCTGACCCACAGGGACAGGCTGTTGGTGCTATGCAGTCTTCTCATTTCCCGCAGACTGCATAAGACCCTGCGTTTCATATGTTCACCCCCCTGGTGACATAACAAACATTTCTCAGTTCAGCTCTGCCAGTCATGGCCTCTTCTGCATCCCTTAATCAATACTTGCAAAATTAACATTCACGGGCTGGGGATATAGTTCAGTGGAATGAGCGCTTGCCTAGCAAGCGCAGGGTCCTGAGTTTGATCCCCAGTACGGCAAAAAAAAATAAAAAATAAATAAATGCAATGCTTGGATGTTCCATAGTATCATGGGAGGAGGAGAAACAAAAGTTAGTAGTAATTTAGATATGTAGTTAAAGGAGTCACTGATATACTTCTACTATGACAGTCATATCACGTTTCTGAGCTCTACAATTATCCTACGTTCTTTTATTTTAAAATTAAATATGCTTTTTTGTGCCACAGTCCATGTTACAAAGGTCCAGCTCTTCCTCTTCTCCTGGATAGCTATCAGAATCACTCTAAGAACTCTCCCTGAAACCTATCCTAGATACAGAGAAAAACAAAACAAAACAAACACCCAGGTTATGGGGAGGGGTGGTTAAAAAAAAAAAAACAAACTAAAAATGTCCTCAGGTTGACTCTGGTTGTATTTCATTGATCTACATTTACCTAAATTACCAATGCAAGAGCTGAGAAGGTATTTCAGCAATACGGAACATGCCTTTAGTTTGATTTCCAGGCACACGTGCAGAAAAAATCCAAGAAAACAAAATAAAACTATGAAACAAATTTAGACTAAGAAACAAACTAAGAAACAAACCAAGCAATTCTACCTCCAAAACCTCACTCTTACAGGTACTGTGAATAAGTACAAGGGGATATGAATATATTCATTACAACACTTTATAATCACAAAAAAGTGGAATAGGGACAAGTTAATAAACTATGGTTGTCCTTTAAGTGGAATAATACTACAAAGCAATTACAGAGTAAACTCTTCAATGTTTTTAAAAAAGAAAGCTTTCCAATATAATGTTAAATGATAAAGCAACATGCAGAACAGTTTATAAATGAAGTACTTACTAGAGAGAGAGAATTGATTTAGAGCTATAAATGTGCTTATCCACCACAAAACACCTGACAGGTTGCACAAGTAATAACAGCATTCTCTTGGAGTGAGGCTCGGTAGTGCCTGGAACCCTAACTGGGGAGTCTATGGCAGGGAGGGTCACCACAAGTGTGAGGCCAGCCTGGACTACGTGGTGAGTTCAAGGCCAGCCTGACCACTGTATATACAGTAAGACCTTGTCTTCAAAACAACAACAAAAATAGTGGTCTTTGGGAAGAAGGGGAACTGAGTGTGATAGACAGTAATTATAGGAAGGATACTACTATAACCAATGAATGCTAATAATTGTTTTTTGTCATTTTGACTTCACTGCTGTCTTCACTCAGCAGAACCTAGAATAGTGTGTATGTTTTTAAATTCTGAAACTATGTGACTATATTACTTATTTTAAAAAATACATTTCTCACCTGGGCATGATGGCATATGCATCCCTATAATCCCAGCACTCAAGAAGCTAAGGCAGGAGGATCCAAAATTTGAGCCCAGAGTGGCTGTGTGGCACATTCCTATAATTCCAGCGCTTGCAAGGCTGAGGCAGGAGGACTGCCAAAAGTTCAAGGCCAGCCTGGGCTACATAGTGAATTCAAGGCCAGTCTGAGCTCCCACGGTGAAAGCCGGTCTCAAAAACAAACCCAAAAATAAACAAAAATGCCCAAAACAAAATTTGAGCCCAGCTAGGGCAATTTAGGGACATAGTGAGACACTGTCTCAGAACAAAAATGTCTGGGGACATAACTCAATTCAGAGGTCCTCAGTTCAATCCCAAGTAAACACCACACAGATACTCAGAGCTTTAAAACTCTATAAGCTTCATTACCAAAAGTAATAGAGCTGGGCGTGCAACATTAGATGCTTGAGGTGCAACATTAGATTGTTTATTTGTGCTCACAGGCTTACCAGAATAATGATCCTTCTGTCTACTTGTCGCAGAAGATGCCCCTCCCCCACCAGCCAGTATACTTCAGTTTGTTAGCTGCCCCGGTAATAGTTCCTGTTACTTTTGTGTCTTAGAAATGGCTGGTTGCTATGATATATACTGTAAAGAACCAATCCCCAATTGACAAGCATTCTGCCTCTGTACTTCTTGCTTGCTTATCCCACACAAGCCCTAGGCCACCAGAGATCCAGGCCTGACACTTCAGGAATGATCCCAATCAGTGCCTGTCAACATAAATCTACCCCCAAATCCTGGGCATCATTTCTGTGTTTCTGTTTGCTGTAGCATTCTGACCTGTATCTGCATCGGTCAAGGGTGAGCTTTCTATTCCTTTTGGACTGAACCCAGTGTCTTATGCTGAGCAAGCGCTCTACCACTGAGCCGACACTGTACCCACCTTGGGGTTTTGCTCTGTAAAACTTCATGTGAGAAGTGGTCTCATTGGCAACCCATTTGGGAGCCCTCCTGCCTCTCAGGAGCTATTCCTATTCCTCATTCCTTTTCTCCAGTAAATTTTCCTACTCAGCTTCTGTTGTTTCTTAGAATTCATTCTTTATCCTCAGGGAAAACAAACTTGGCATACTGGACATTTAGCTGGTTGGGAGTTACATTTATTTTCCTTATGCCATTTGGAGGTTCCACTGAGATAAGCGGAAGGAAGTTAAAAGTTTGTTTTTGACTCATGGATTCTGGATTGTGACTTGTTTAGGTAATCAGAAGTGGTCACCTTTCTTTACCAACTGCTTATGCATTTTTTTTTTTTTTTGCTAAAATGATAAATTTAAATTGAGAACACAGGAAGACTAGTTTCTTTGATGGGATAGTTTACTTTTGCAGGCAAGATCTCATACTCCTGTTTTGTATGTGCTGCATTTGGACTTCTAGTTGCTATATTCATTGGTGCTCCTTCCTTGACTTGATAGATAACAGTGCTTGGTAAAAGTAATGTAGAGTGTTCCCTAGTGAACTTTGATATTAAATGTTATTAAATGGATCTTTTTATGAAATCTAATTTATATTTAGAAAATATACATACCTATTAATAAATCACAGGGCTTCACCTGTTGGTAAAAGACAATAGGTCAGCAGCTGTTCTCAAGACATGGAAGACAGGTTTCACTAGGACAGGTGGGCCCAGTCCCCCTCTACACTGTTGATGTTGAGCTTGTCCTGACTCAGTTTCCTTTTGCTTTGTTCTGCTGATGAGGAGGCAAGCTCAGTTCTTGGGATTCCCCATTCTTGCCTTTCCAGGCTGAGTGTGACAACTCACGGGCAAGTTGTACAACTTTTTGAGAGAATGAGATGTTTATATATTAATGACAATTTTTTTAAATAAAAAATACCTAAAAGAAAAAAAAGAAACCGCAAAAACTCCATAAACACATGGAAATTAAATGACACCCTCCTGAACAGCCAATGGAGCAGAGATAAAATTAAAGAAGAAATTAAACAATATTTACAATTAAAAGAAAATGCAGCTACAACATACCAGAACCTGTAGAATGCAAAGAAAGCAGTCTTAAGAGGGAAATTTATAATGGTGAATTGTCACATCAGGAAAACAGAATGAGCACAAATAAACAATCTAATATTGCACCCCAAGCATCTATAAAGAGGGCAAGTCAAGCCCAAAACTCATACAAAGGGGGGAAATTATAAAGATCAGAGCTGAAATTAACACAATTGAAACTATGAAAATAATACAGAGAATTAATGAGTCAAAAAGTTGGATCTTTGAAAGAATAAATAAAATTAATAAACCCTTAGCCAACCTCATCAAAAAAAGGAAAGAAAAGACTCAAACTCATGCACTGAGGAATGAAAAGGGTGAAATCACTACAGATCCTATGGAAATTCAGATAATCAGTACCTAATTTGAATGTCTTTACTCTCACAGGATGGAGAACAAAGAAGAAATATACAGATTCCTGGATATGTATGAATTACCAAAGCTGAATCAAGAAGATATACAAATTCTGAATAACCTAATATCAGTTAATCAAATTAAAAATGTATTTAAAAACTTACCAACAAAGAAAAGCCCAGGTTATGATGGATTTACTGCTGAATTCTACAAGAAATTTAGAGAAGATTTAATGCCAATACTCCTCAAACTCTTAATGAACTTGAAAGGAAAACAATACTCTCTAACTCATTCCTGGAGGCAAGTATTACCCTGATACCAAAACCAGAGAAAGACCAGCCAAAAAAAGAGACCTATAGGCCAATCTCCCTAATGAACCTAGATGCTAAAATCCTTAATAAGATACTAGCAAATGGAATGCAGCAAAGCATCAAGAAGATAATACATCATGACCAAGTGGGATTCATCCCAGGAATGCAGGGATGGTTCAACATATGCAAATCAATAAATGTAATACACCATATCAACAGAGCCAAAGACAAAAATCATATGACCATCTCAATAGATGCAGAAAAAGCTTTTGATAAAGTCCAACATACATTCATGATACAAACCCTACAGAAAATCAGAATAGATGGTCTTTACCTTACTCTGATCAAAACCATCTGTCTTGGTTACTTTTCTCTCATTGCTGAGACAATATATCTGCCTCCCAGAATTAAGGAAGGAAAGGTTTATTTAGCTCACAGTTTGTGGAGGTTTCAGTCTGTACTTGGCTGGCTCCAAGGCAAAGTGACACATGGCAGAGTGCAACAGTTCATGACAGTGGAAGACAGCAAAAGCAATAAGAGCAAAAAGGAGGATGCGGTGGCAAACAACCTCTTTCCCTGCCTTACACTGTATGCAAACTAAGGGTGGGTGTAGCAATCACACCCATGAATCAATCATAAATTCTATGGGAAGACACAAACCGTAACACCATCTATGGCAAACCAATAGCTAACATCATACTAAATGGACAAAAACTGAAAGCTTTCATTCTAAAATCAAGAACAAGACAAGGATATCCACTATCACCACTCTTATTCAAGGTAGTTCTGGAAACATTAGCCTGAGGAATTAGATAAGAGAAAGAAATAAAAGGAATAAGGAAGGTTTGTGCTTATATTGATTGAAGAATTTTTTATGCCCATATTTTGTATTCCGAGTAACTCCTTTAAAGATAATAACATGCAATGTGTTAACTATTGTTATTCTATCATCTTGTTATGAAATTTTATTTTACCTTTTTTCCATAATAAAAATAAAAATAAAAATAAAAATAAAAATAAAAATAAAAGGACCCTAAACTGATTCTTAGGACTCCAGGAAGAGATTGATGACTACACTCTCCTGCCACTACTGCAGAAAACCAGGCCACCTCAGGTGGGACTGCGATAAGAACCATCACAAGAGGGCCCTGAGTCGCGCCCTGATTGCAAAGGTGACCACTAGAAGCTGGACTGCCCTCTGAGGCAGAGGCCCCAAGGATCAGACCCATCTTACCAGTTGGTCCAGCAAGACTGAAAGGCCTTGGTGCACACCGTACCTTCTCCCAGCCAGGCTCTTGTCGCCATGGAGGAGCCCTGGATAATAAAGACTATAGAGGGAAAAGAAACCAGCCTTTGGCCGGGCACTGGTGTGTGTCTCTCAGTCCTTCTTTTCAACTCTGGCCTTCCTTCCAAGGGTCATACTTTAGTAAAAGGTGTAACTGGAGAGGAGACAACTTGCTATTTCTCACAACTCTGAGGCTGTACCTGGGATGGCTTTCTCTTCACTCATTCCTTTTAAATTATGCCTGAAAAGCCAGTCCCCCCTCCTGGGGAGAGAAACCTTACCTTGAAAACTGCGATATACAGGCACCCAGGTCAAGTACCCTTCTTTGGAGACAGAAATAAACCCTGAAGAGTGGGCAGCTAACGGTTGTACAGGAAGAGCAGTAAGAGCTACCCTGGTAGAGGTGCATCTCAAAGAGCCCACTACTTTTCCTCACTGAGCCAGTGCCTCTAAGGCCTGAAGCTAAAACACAACTATTCTCCGTATTTGACAACTTAAAGGCACAAGGTCTACTTACACATTGTCACAGCCCTTGCAACACTCAAATCTTGGGAATTCAAAAGCCCAGTGGGGAGTAGAGGTTGGTATAGGACCTTAGATTGGTAAATGCGGCAACAGTACCCATGTACATGGTGGTACCTAACCCGCACACTCTTTCTCAGATCCCAGAAGATGCAGTTGGTTTTCCACGTGAGAGCTAAAAGACACCCTCTCCTGTCCTCCTTCACAGACAGATTCCCAGTTGCTTTTTGCCTTTGCAAACCCTCATGACCAGGCCTCTCAGCTGACATGGACTGTGCTTCCTCCATGTTTCAGAGACAGTCCCCACCTTTTAGGAAAGTGCTTTTCTATTACTTGGCATGTTTTGAATTTTCCCAAATCACAGTCCTGTAATATGTAGATGATATACTGTATGTCTCCTCAGAAGAGACCTCTAGCCAAGGGCACCCATGCTCTGCTGAATTGACAGAAGTTAAAAGATCTCTAGGTTTAAGGCACAACTTTGCAGCCTTGAGGTAAAACATTTGGGCCTCATCATATCTAAGGGGACTTGCAGGCTGGGGAAAGAGAGAAGTAAACCAATTATAGCCCAAGAGAGAAATAAACCTTCCTATAGCCTAAGACCCTAAAGAAAGCTAAGGGGAGTCCTAGGAGTTACAGGGTTTTGTTTCCTTCAGACAGCAGGCTACAGTGAGGTCACATGGTCCCTCTATCAGCTTATACAAGAATTCCGAAAGGCAGAAACCCATATTTTAACCTGGGAACTTGATTCACTAACTGCATTCCAGAAGCTTAAACAAGCACCTCTGAATGCCCAGCACTGAGCCTACTCACAGGACAGCATTTCAATCTCTATGTTGAAGAATGGCAGGGCATAGCTTTGGGAGTGCTTATGCAGGGTTGAGGACCTGCTGGACAGCCCGTAGCATATCTGAGGCATGAATTAGACATTGTAGCACATGGATGGCATGTGTGCCTTGGAGCTGTGGCTGCTGCAGCTCGCCTTATAGGCATCCAAGCTGACTTTAGGTAAAGATCTCACTATATGTACACCTCACAACGTGGCAGGTCTTCTTTCTTCCAAAGAGAGCCTATAGCTATCATACAACTAGCTTCTTAAATATCAGGCTCTACTTCTAGAAGGACCAGCCATTCAAATAAAGACATGTTCCTCCTTAGTACCTGTCGCCTTTCTACTAGAAAAAGAATAGAGGCTAGACAAAAAGTAAATAAAAAATAAATTAATTAATTAAAAAAAAAAGACGGGCGTGGTGGTGCATGACTGTAATCCCAGCACTCAGGAAGCTGAGGCAGGAGGATCGTTGCAAGTTCAAGACTTGCCTGGGCTACAAAGTGAGCTCAAGGCCAGCCTGAACTGCCCAGTAAGATCTTGTCTTTTTTTCTGTTTTGGTACTGGCTATTGAACACAGGACCTTGCACTTGCCAGGCAGGCGCTTGCTATATCCCCAGCCCGAGACCCTGTTTAAAAAGCAAAAATGAAACAAAGCACACACACAAACAAAACAGAAAGATAGTGGAAAAATAGTGTTCACACTCCCCAAAGCAATCTATAAATTCAATGCAATCCCTATCAAACGACCAGAATTGGAAAAACAAAAAAAGAAGCAAGATATATCATGTACAGGCACAAATTCCTTACAATGAATGTTATTATTACGTATATCTAAAATGTACCAATACAATTTTTAAAATGCAAAAAAAGCTAGAAAAAATAATCCTAAAATTCACAAGTCACAAAAACAAACAAACAACCAAAGGCCAAAGCCATCTTGAACGGAAAGAATAAAGTATGAGGCATTACATTACCTGATTTCAAAATATAGTACAAAGCTATGTTAATGAAATGGAACAGAACAGAGAGTCCACAAGTAAAATCATGCAGCTACAGTCAAATGATCTTCAGCAAAGGTGCTAAGAACATGTCTTAGGTCAAGGGCAGTCTCTTCAATAATATTCTGGGTAAAGTGGATGTTTACATGCAGAAGGATAAAACTAGACCCCTATCTCTCATCATATAAAAGTCAAACCAAACTGAATTAAAGCAGGGGTCTGCAAGCCCCTGCCATGGACTGGTACCTTTAAGAATCAGGCTGCAGAGCAGAAAGTGAGCAGTGGATGAGGGAGCAAAGCTTCACCTGTACTTACAGCCACTCCCCCAGTGCCTGCATGATCACCTGAGCTCTGCCTCCTGTCAGATCACAGGCAGCATTAGATTCTCATAGAAGCCTACTGTGAACTGTATATGCAGGTTAAGTAATTCTTATGAAAATCTAATGCCTGGTGATCTGAGGTAGAGCTGAGGTGGTGATGCTAACACAGGGGAGCAGCAAATATAGATTAACATTAGCAGAGAGGTTTGACTGCATACAAACCACAATTAGTTGCTTGAAGACTCATCAAAATGTTTTCAGTGAGTGACAAGTGACAACCTGCATCTGGCTTTATAGTAACAAGTAAGTTGATGGACTTCAACTATACAGGTGCATCTGGTAATAGGCTTTAAGTCAGAATCTGCCACTTATTTTAGTCTGTGCCACTTACTTTACCCTTGATCTCAGCCAAAAGGCTGAGGTGATATGTGCCACTTATTTCAGCCCATGTTTTCATTATTTTGTTTACACTTCCATCCGCTCCTCCTTCCCCACACTGCCTGCTTGTCTTAGCCAGTTTTGGGAAGCCCACAGATAACCTAGTGAAAATGGATAAAAGCAAATGTCAGTGGAGAGCTTCTTCGGAAAAGAGGAAAGAAACAATGATGAGTCAGTGGAGGGCTCTAAGACTGCCAACAGAAAGTTGCATTTAAAAGAAAACACCAGCAGTACTACTTCAATTACAGTTCAGTGCAACAGGTGATTCACATTCTCCAAGACTACTTTGCATAATATGTGGTGACTAGCTATTCAATAAGCCATAACACCTCCAAAATTGCTTTGCCACATGGAGATCAAGCACCCTAAATTAAAAAACAAGTCTTTGAAGTTCCTTAAAAAAAAAAGCAATTATTGAAGGCCACTACTTCATCAAATGTGTCTGCCCTCATAGCATCATTCTTAGCGGTCAACTGCATTGCTAAAGCTTACGAATCCCTTTACTGTTGGAAGAGTTGATCTTGCCTACTGTAAAGGACATCTGTCGTGAACTTTTAGGAGAGGATACAGTTCACAGGGTTCCTCTCTTAGTCAGCACCATAATTGGACAAACTGACGGACATACAGAAGCTCCTGAGGCACAATTGTTAGAGAAGATTCATGAGTCACTGTGGTAGGCAATCCAGGTTCACAGGTCTACTATGGCAACAATTCTTGTTTTTGTGCAATATATTTTTCAGGAGGATGCTGTAATATGTTATGTGCTCTATTTTTGTTTCCACTGCATTTATTACTGATACAAAAAGTTTCTAAAAATATTCATTTTCAGTTCTCCAGAGGTTCTCATCCCTCCCTCTGGCCCACATTTGACTTATTTCCTCAGGGTCAACTCAAAACTGAACCTGTTCACTGTCATTTTCACAGAAAATAACCAGAGCCATGAATGTGAGAGTAGAGGGTCAGCAGAGGGCAACAACAGTGTAGTGATTCCACCCAAGGACAGGCCAAGTAGAGATTTGCAGAACTCAAATGATAGGGCTGGTGGCCACACAGTGACAGTCTAAAACAGGCTGGAGAGGCTGGGTGGGGACACCCATCTGAGGCTCTACAAGACATCCCCGGCCTGTGTCGACCCAGAGTACCTGAGACGGAGAAGAACAGGGAGGCAGTCTACGGAAAGTTTCACAATTCTCCCATATAGGCTTGAGAGGACAGCCTAGCCAACTGGGCTATGTAGTGAGTTCAACTCCAGCCTGGACTACAGAGCGAGACCCTGTCTTAAACCCCCTCCCACCCCCTTAACACAAAGAAAGAAAAAAAGAAAGCCTACAAGGGAATGCACAGATTCACAAAACAGTTACCACAGGCCACAGCAGTGCGTATCATGCTACTGGCAGAAAAACTATGAAATCCAAAAGCAGGGGGTAGTCTTTCAGGGAGTATCTCTGCACCAGTCACCCAAACTTTACCTCAGGTCAGATAATGTAGGGAGTCAGGATCCTGAGTGGCTGAAAACATTGAGGTGTCACAAAAATGAAAACAAACCTTAAAGCTGGCAGGCAGAAAGGTTAGGAAACAGTTCCTGTGCTCTCAGGAATTGGCAATACTGGGGGACAAGAAACAGCACCAAAAAGGCTCATTGGTCAGCAGTCATTTGATGGCAGGGAAGACCCAGGAGGCAACTGAAGGGAGCACAATGGGGCTCTCAAGGCGGCCAGAAGACAGCACATACCACTGCTGAAATGCAACTCGGCCCTACATGGACAAGCAGCGGATGGCAGTGTGTGTACCATCTGAGCATGCTGCACAGAAAAGCTTCACAGTAGACATGGGGAACAGGAAAGTACATAGCTAGTAGGTCACAGAGGGCTCCTTCCAGCCTGGGTGGGAAGGCACAGGCTCACCGGGGAGTCCATTGATGTCTGGGTGGTAGAACACACAGAAGTCTTCATACTGCCAGTGGCCCTTTAAGGAACAGTGTCGGCAAACAAGGCAGTTAGATTTGTCTTCTATCATCTGGGAGCCATCTTTAGGTAGTCAGGTACTTTTGATAAGACACCAGCTTTTGAGTCTTTAAGGCTTCTTGAAAGCTTCCCCCGCAGGGACTCCCATGGCCCCAGAAAGAGAGGTTCAGCATTGACTCCTCCTCCAACCATGACCATATAGGCTAGGCCTGGGGTCAGGCCTCCCCTAAGGAGGTGGAAGAGGCCGCACGAATGGAATCATTGTTCCCCTTGGTCCTGAGGACCTCTATGAAGAGCTGACTTGGGGGTCACCAGGCTTTGCACTGGCCATGGGGCAGCCCAGAAGGCTGAGTGGTCCAACGGCTCTCACTCTCCTCCTCTCCAGTTTTTCTGCTCAGGTAGTGGGGGCTGCTGTGGTGGCAGCAGCAGCTGATCCTGCTTCTTTCATTTCTGCACCACAGCCTCGGCAATGGCTACAAAGGGATTTGTGATATACTCAAACTGTTCAAAGAAGTTGTGATGGTTTGTGTTTAGATATCGCCCCAAAGCCTCATGTGCTCACAGGTGGGACTTTTTCAGAGGTGGCTGGATCTAGAGGGTGTGACACTGGGGTTGATTCATGGCGCAATGCTAGGCTCAAGGGAACGAGGATTCAGGGTGTGAGTGCTGCCTGCCCTGAGTAGCCTGGATACGATAGAAGGGCCAGAAATCGCTGGGTCAACCCTGGCTTGCAGGGGCTGGGGATATAGCTCAGTGGAATAAGCGCCTGCTTGGCAAGTACAGGGTCCTGAGTTCAATCCCTGGTTCTGCCAAAAAAACAAAACAAAACAAAAACCCTGGCTTGCCTTTGCTACCTTCTGCCTGCCGTGAGCTGTTTCTCTTTTGCGATGCCTACCTGCCATGCCATCTTGCTGAATCAGTGGTGGTGAACCTATGGATGTGTGTTATTGTTTTAAGACAAAAGATGTTAATGTATGAGTTGTCTTTTCTAAACGAAAACCTCAATATTCAATTACAGTGTTGGCACTTTGCAATAAGTAAGTGGGTTTGGGTTTAGTTTGGCATTGCGTCTCTAAAAGGTTTGTCATCACTGTAAAATTGCCGAGTGTAGCTGTAGTTTAGTCTTTTTTTTTACTACTGTATATAGTCTTTTTTATACTACCCAAATTTGTTCTCAGTCAACAAATATTCCTGTTGTTTTCACTTTTTGGTTTTTGGGAACAATCCTATTGTTAACATCTTGCATACCTTTTTTTTTTTTTTTTTTTTTGGTCTTTTTGAAACAGGGTATCGCTGTGTAGTTCAGACTGCCTTGAGCTCGCTTTATAGCCCAGGCTGGCCTCAAACTCGCAAGGATCCTCCTGCCTCAGTCTCCTGAGTGCTGGGATTACAGGTGTGCGCCACCACGCCTGGCACATCTTGCACATCTCTTGCAATACAGCACAAAAGCTTTTCTGGTGTTGGGCCAGATGTGATGGTACACACCTAAAAGCCCAGTACTTGGGCAGCTGAGGCAGGAGGAACGTTGTCATTTCAAGGCCAGCCTGAACTGTATTGAGACTTTGTCTCCAAAAAAAAAAAAAAAGGAAGACAAACAAAAAAAGAAAGTTTTTCTAGTGCATATATCAAGTAGAATTGGTTGGCTGTATACATGAAGACTACCTCTAAAGATGTCACTGACTTAGCCCAGTGATCCTGTATTCTGAAAATTCTATAATTCTGTCTTCTCTAATTTGTTGCATTCTCTTCTTCCACATTTTTTTTTCTAGTGGTGGAGATAACTGCTCCAGTGTCCCCTGATCCTTTAGAGGACCATGTTTCTCTTATTTCATTAAGAATCTTTCCCCTGCCAGTTATTGTGGTGAATCCTGTAATTCCAGCACTCTGGAAGGCTGAAACAGGAGGATTACAAGTTTGAGTCCAAACTAGGCAATTTAGTGATTCACTGATACCCTGTCTCAAAAAAAGATCTGGGAATACAGCTTGTATGATTCTTGGTTCAGTTCCCAGTACGACAAAAACAAAACAAACCTATACCACAGCTTTTTCCCTAACATAATAAAATTGTATTTAAAAGTAGATATTTTCACATTCATAAATGTCATTGGTTAAAAGTTTCTTTTTAAGCTTCTCCACAGAGAAATCTTTAAATGATTATAAACTTTAAATAACTTTTAAAGTTTAAAGAACATTTGAAGTTATATTTGTCACCTAGATCTGTATATAGTGACACTGAAATTCTATCTGCGATATGGCTATGTTTTTATTGTTTGTCTTTTTGAGACAGGGTCTCGCTATTCAGTTCAGGCTGGCCTTGAGGTCACTTTGTAGCCCAGGCTGGTCTTGAACTCACAATGATCCTCCTGCATCAGCCTCCTGAGTGCTAGGATTACAGGTGTGCACCACCATGTCCAGCTTTATGTTTTTAAATTGCAAGTGATTTTTTTATTTCTAGTATTTTGTGAACTTTTAGTTTTTTCAGGAGTTTCTCAGCATAAATAATTTGAAATTTTACTGTTGGATGGAAACTTTTTAACTTAGGAACATGAATTGTTTCGTTTTTTAAATTTTTTTTAATTTTAAAGATAGAATATAAACTCAAGTAACAAAAACAATAAGGAAATACACAAATTAAGGGGAAGATAGTAGGGGACTGACAATGAATGCTGTTCTACATAATATCTTCATATTTGTTGCTCAGTTATCTCAAAAACAGTGAAGGAAATACACAATTATACAGAAGATAGTAGGGGATTAACAATGGCTGTTGTATTACATGTTATCTTTGCATTTCTTACTCAGTTATAAATCAGTATAATGCATAAATGATAAAGGAAGCACAGAATTATAGAGCAGATATTGGGGAATTGAAAATGGAAGCTGTATTACAAAATGACATCTTCACTATTGTTACTCAGTTATACAAATGACAGCACATTCGATTAATCATAGTTTTCTCCACCCTCATCTCCATTGTTCTCCCACCCAATCAATCATCTTCCCTCTGACAGTAACTGTACTTTTTGGTTTATTTACTCCCTTGGGCTCTCACATTGGGAAGGCACATGGCTGCTTCAAATTATGCTGTAACAAACATGGGTGAACTCGAATTACTATGGCACTAGATGGAAAAACACCCATCCTCAAAGACGATACATAGGCAGGGACCCAAATACACTATGGTTATACCCAATTGATAACCCTTGAGGCCCTCGGGGGTCCAGTCCAGTCCTCAGGTTCATGCCGCAGACCACTGGGCCCCACCTCAACAAGGCGCTCCCAGGGACCTGGACAAGTTCACGGGGTTGCCCACACAGACCACCAGGTTCTGCCCGAATGAGGCACTCCTGGGGGCCCAGTCAAGTTCTCAGGATCACCCCAGAGCACTGCCAGGCTCCACCACAGCAAGGCGCTCCTGGGAACCCAATCCAGTCCACGGGGTTGCCCCTGAAGACCGCTGGGTACCACCCCAATAAGGCACTCCTGGGGGCCCAGTCAAGTA
Source organism: Dinomys branickii (assembly GCA_004027595.1). Lineage (NCBI taxonomy): Eukaryota > Metazoa > Chordata > Mammalia > Rodentia > Dinomyidae > Dinomys > Dinomys branickii. The sequence goes on from PVLD010002293.1 coordinate 28,850, forward strand.
CCCGGGGTTGCCCCCAAGGACCGCTGGGCTCCAGCCCAGCAAGGTGCTCCGGAGGCCCAATCAAGTTCTCAGGGTTGCCCCTGAGGACTGCTGGGTTCTGCCCCAGCAAGGCGCTCCCAGGGACCTGAACCAGCCTGTGGGGTTGCCCCTGCAGACCGCTGGTTTCTGCCCCTACCAAGGTGCTCCTGGAGGCCTGGTTGAGTTCTTGGGGTCACCCCTGAGGACTGCTGGGCCCCAGCGAGGCGCTCCTAGGGACCCGAACCAGTCTGTGGGGTTGCCACTGCAGACTGCTGGGCTCCACCCTGCCCCTATGACATTGAGTCTTGGCGGCTTGAGCAAACACCGCCTGTTCCTGGCAACAATGGGATGAATCCATGGTCTTCAGGACTCACCCCAAACTATTAATGTGAGCACCAAGAGGATCTCCTTGCAGCTTGTACATGTGAACCTTGCATGAACCCATAGCAACAACTTAGGTGAAAAGCAGCACACCGGGAGTCTGAAAAACAACATATTCTATACAGCAGACCCGAGAAAATCCTCCAACTCTATTCTAGAACTAATCTTTAAACTCAGTTCATACCCTGAACTAACACAGTGAGAATGGGCCGGGGAGATTTCAAGCCCTTATACCACGCATCGTAAGTTCGTCCAATGCCCAGCTTCAAGGGGTGGAGAACGGTAATACTGGAGATCAGGAGGAGGGAGGAGGAGAAGAAAGGGCCTCTGGCATTGAGACAACGGGACAGAGCCGAACGGGTCACCTAGGGTGCCCCAATGGGGGCGCGTGCCCCGCGGCTGCTCCGCTGTGGGCCCCGCTGAGGGAGCCCCACAGACTGGACCCGCCCCCACCCATAGCTCGGCAACGGGGCGGAGCCGGGCAGTCTGCTGTGTGCATAGATGCTTTTCCACCTCCAACCATGGCAGTTTGTATACACCCATGTATGTTATAGTACAGTCTGAGGCAGCTGTATCTCTTCCCAAGGCAAGAGTCCAGGTGTATAGATAAACCCAGGAATACAGTTATTATCACAGGGAAGATGACTGATTGAGTGGTAGGGCAGTGGAGATGAGGGAGGAGAAAATTGAATGATCAAATGGGTCATCATCTGTGTAACTGAATAACAAATGTGAAGGTAACACTATGTAGGGCAGCATCCAGAGCTAAATCCCTTCTATGTTCTCTATAATTTTGTATTTCCTCAGTTGTTTTTGTATTAACAGAAGTGAAGATAACTTTACATTATACAGCATCCAGTGCAAATTCCCTACTATCTTCTCTATAATTTGGTATTTCCTTTAAGGTTTATGTGTTAACTAATATGAAGATAACATTATGTGGGGCTGGGGATATAGCTCAGTGGAATAAGTGCCTGCCTAGCAAGCGCAGGGTCCTGAGTTTGATCCCCAGTACCGCCAAAAAAAAAAAAAAAGATAACATTATGTAATACAACATCCAGTGCTAATTCCCTACTATATTCTGTATAATTTTGTATTTTCGGTATTGTTTATGGCTTATTCTGGTTCATATGTCTCCATTCTTTTGTCTTTAAAATTAAAAAAAAATAATAATTTCACCTTATGAAAAAACAAAAAATCGATCCTCCACCTTTCTCTTTGCTAGGGGCAGATGGGTACCATGCATATAGTCACTCATCACTGATGCCTTCCTCCCCTTTAATCCTAAATCTAATCAGCAGATCAAGCCAATTTCTACGAAATAGCTGTCAAATTTCCCCTCTGTCTTTAGTCCTGCCACAACTGCCTAAGTGATTTGGCCCTAGCAGTTCTCATCTAGATCACTACACGTCTCTGAACTGTTTTCTTTACTGGCAGTTTTGCCCCCTCCTGCAGACTGCTGAGTCAGATCAGCAGTCCTTGCTGCTGCCTTCTTTAAAATCCTTCAAAAAATCTTAGTATCTACTTTCAGAGCAAAGTCCAAGCTCTGTGGCATGCTCCACAAAGCCTTCTATAACCTACCTCTTTCCTTTGTCTTCAGTTTAGTCAACATCTGCTTTATTTCTCTGTGCATTAATTCAGGTTGTGCTTTTAAGTGGCCTTCCACTCTGATCAAATCTCAAAAACCTTTTTTTAAGACATGGTTTCATTATGTAGTTCAGTTTGGCCTTGAATTTACAGCAATCCTCCTCGCCTCGCAACTGCTGGGATTACAAGCATGTGCCACCATGCCCAGTTTATCACTACCCCTTACTGATTAAAATATGTAAGAGGTTTTTTCTGAATTCACCAGATGTGATTAGATGTCCCTTTAATGTTCATATAATACCTTTGTATATCTCTATCATTAGTTGCATTCTGTAATAATTATCTGTATGAATATGTCTATGTCATGCACTAGAATGTGATCTCCTTGTGGTCAAGGAATGTATCTGAAATCTTTTTTATCCCCAGTATTTAAACAGGGTCTGAAAATAAACATTTGATAATTGTTTCATGAACAAATATCGCTAACAGTACATTTAAAACTCTCAAAAGTATTTGCCACCATCTGTGACCACAGGTGGTGGGACCTTTTGTTTGTATCAGGGTAATGTGATTGCTTGGCATACGTGGTGGTTCTTACCCACTGCTTCTGGCAACAGAGTGAAGGAAGCTTCTATTACTCAAACAAATGCTACTGTCACAGCTCCAACAAGAACCTTTATCCAGTCATTCAAGAAATATTTCTGAGAGCCTTTTATGAGCAAGGCATTGTTACAGACATTGGGGAAACAACAGTGAACCAAACAGACAAGGTCATATTTTGGTGACACTGTTACCCTTGTGGGAGGAGATAATTAACAAGCAAATAAACAAGGTAATTTCAGATGGCAGTAAGTACAATAAAAAATAATAAAGACAGGCGAAGGGCCTGCTTTACACTGGATGATCAGAGGCCTCCTTCCATGGAAACACTGAGGTGAAACCTGAAATAGTATCAAGTTTGGGAGAAAAGAACTCCAGGAGGAGTCTGTCAGCTCTAAGGTAGAAATAAGCACGGCATTACCAAGTGACCAACAGAAAGCCAGTCTAGCTGAACAGCAGGTGAAAGGAGGAAGGAAGAGTATGAGGACAAAAAGATAGGGCCAGAGTGGGTAGGCTCAGTTGGGCTACATAAAGGTATCTGTCTTTGAAGATCATTCAGCCAATTCTGACAGGTGGGGATAAATGGAAAGTGGGAGCTCTGCAGGAAGCACTGAACAGACAAGGGGATTTTGATTTGGAAAAGATATTTGCTTGCATGAGGATTAACTGTGATATACAAGCAACATATGATGCCTATTGCTATTCATTTATATTTACAGAAAAGTCTTCTTGTTAAACATATGTGAATATCAAAATCCCTGGCCAGTGATTCAGGAGGCATCAGAGGACCACAATACTCAAAATATAAGAAGTAAACGAGGTCTATGTTTCAGGCTGGTCTCAAATGACCCATCTGCCTCAGCTGCCTGGGTCACTGTGGAAGTGCATGTGACTGCATCTCATTCTACTACTCATTCAAATAACTGCGGGCCTGTTCTACAAAAATTATGAATGAGTTTGCAGAGCCTGTGTGGAGAAGATGGACTAACAGGCTAATCATAGAAGACTCATCTAGAAGAGCTCTGAGATAAGTTCTGCCCTTCACTTAGCAGAACAGCAGCCCGGAGAAACTTCTGTTCCTCCTAAACTGAAGGTGGCAAGATGGTAGTGTCACTTATCCACAGACATACTATGAGCAACTGAAGACGCTTCGCTAACATAAAACCAGAGGTTTTAGTGAAGCGATGTCTGGGCTGCACATTCATGTGCTGTGCTAAGGAAATGTGCACTTATATGAAGCCTTCCATGTAGTCACTTGCTCAGAGTAAGTGCCCAGTAAAGAGCAGTTACTATCTCTATCTCTAGGAGAAATCTGAGTCTGTTGCCTATCTGATAACAATTACTGAAAATCGATAGTCACAAGAATCCTAATATAACTCAACTCTTTGATTTTCCAGATGAAAACGTGAAGCCTAAAGGTGTAAATAAGTCAAGTGTGGCACGGCACTCCTGCAGTCCCAGCTACCTGGGGGCTGAGGTAGGAAGGCCACAGGTTGAAGGGCAGCCAGCCTGGACAATACGGCAAGACCCTATCTCAATAAATGTAAGTAATAAATAAATAAGTGAATAACTCACAACACCATCCATAGTAGATGAAGCAGACACCAAACCCTGAATATCCAGTCCAGTTTTTACTACATGTTACAGATCTGTAGTTTAGCTCTAAGGCAGTGTTTCAAACTTTTATAAAAGGGTAATAAGAGTTGTAAGCTGCTCACAACTTGCAATAGCTAGATCTTGGAAACAACTCAAATGCCCATCAACCGAGGAATGGATAAAAAAGATGTGGTTGTTTTATACAATGGAGTCCTACTCAGCCATAAAGAAGGATAAGTTGTAAACTTTTATAGGTAAATGGATACAACTCGAGACCATACTCATAAATGAAATAAACCAGACACACAAGTGTAAATATTGTATTGTCTCCCTAATGTGAGACGCTGAAAAGAGTAAATAAGATCTAAAATGTACAATAGATAGTGTAAAACAGGAAAAAACTTCAAAAGGAAAGAGAAACTGGGATGGGGGAATGGAGAAAAGAAGGAAGGGAAAGCAAGAAGAAAAATATATATACAAAAGATAGTTAAGACATACTACTAATTTCTCTTAGTTTATTGAAAAGTTTGTGCTAATATTGTTTGGATAATAAAATGCCCATATCTTGTACTCTCAGTAACTAATTTAAAGATAACAATATGCAATGTATTAACCATTGTTAACGTCCTATTGTCTTGAAATTTTGTGGTTTTTTATTTTATGGAAAAAAGGTAAAACAAAAATTCATAACAAAATCATAAGAGAATAACAATAGTTAATACATTAGATGTTATTATCTTTAAAGTAGCTGTTCTGGGTACAAGACATGGGCATAAAGATTTCTACAATCAATGTTAGCATGAACCTTCCTTTTTAATGAACTAAGAGACACTAATAGTATTTCTTTGTAGTTTTTCCTTTTTCCTTACTGTCCTTTCCCTTTTCACTCATCCTACTTTTTTCCTTTTGAACACTTTTTCTCTTTAAAATAAAAAAAAGAAAAGAAATGTAAGCTGCTATACTTGACTTTTTCAATCCTTTTATTAAAAGTACCACTCAGCTATGAATTTAATATAAAAAAGAACCGTCAGCAAGAAGATTGTGAATTTGCAGGCCATGCATAAACAACAAAACCATCTCAGTAATACAATTCTGTCATGGACACCTGATGGGTAAGAGGCTGTCTGAGCTCTTATACGCACTGAAGTAGACGCCACAATGTCTCTCTGTAGAACATAAAGGAAAAAATGTTTTTAGACATTTTTCCAAAGCACACGTAAAGTGTGACAACAGCTGTGGGTCACTAAGAAACTAAAAGGAGATCAAACTTGCCGGCCGATAGCAACAGAATGGTTTGTTTTAAGCAAGGACTAACAGGAGTTTACTAAGAAGCACCGAAAGACCAAGGCTAAGCCACAACGCAGAACTGTAGCGACCAACTGAGAAAGCTTCACTTTTCACAGGGAAAAGGCTAACTCTGAACTTTGAGGCCCTCTGCCTCTGAGATTAGCGTGCAGTCCTCTTCAACTCAAAAATTTAAAACTGCATGTCTCAGTGGGACAGATAACAGGGCAGCGCATGGAGAATCCAGTCCGCCCGTGGCTAATTAACTTCCGCTACACGTACGTGCCCGCTCTCCGCGATAAATTTAACCAGTGTGTACCGCACGGGGATACATAAGACTTTGAAAGAAAAACATAAATTCAACTGAACAAATATCTCTGCAAGTTTGTAAGACTTTCAAAGCGTAAGTTTTCAAAACTTATACGGGAGGACAGCGGAGAACGGAGCTCGCGAGGTGCACGACCTAACGCTCAAGCGAAGCACTCTGAGGAGGCAGTCAGTCCGAGTCCAAAGGCCAAAGAGACTTCGCGGCGGAGTGTTCAAGCCCGGGGCCGCGGCGGCAGCGGAGACGCGGGGAGGCAGTGCGGAACGGGGGGGCATTCTGAAGCGCCGGAGGAAGCCGACGTCCCCCAAGAACGCCCGTTTCCCCAAGCGCTCAGCAGGCGTCAGGAGCACCCTCTCCCGGGGGGCGGGCGCCGCGGCTTCCTACCCGCGCCTCGGTTCCCCCTGCCCGTTCTCACCTCGGAGACTTCGGCACTCCTTCTCAAGCATTCCCATCAGGGGACACAGAAAAAGCGATCCCTTCTGAAGAGAGCGCCACAGCCTACGACCTGAGCGCCCAGTCAGCCCGGAGCCTCAGGGTACAGCCAGGCCGCATCCCCATGGAAACGCCGCCAAGCGCCAGTTTGAACTCTCGCGCTCAAACCCGCGCGCCGGCTGGCCCGTACATTCACCAATGGGCAGCCAGAGATTCCGTGACGTTTACCTCCTTCTCTGCCAGAAAACCAATCAGAAACCAGAGGAAACAGTGGGCGTTAACTCTTCCACCGGTTCGTCGGCTTGAGCGAAGGTCTCGCGAGGTTCTCAGCGAGTCAAAGACACTCTAGAGGCGGGAGAAAGCCCCTGCTACCCAATTCTGTTGGTCCGCGGAAGCTCAGCTGAGCTCTTCTGATTGGTCGGCGTACTGCCGGTCTCCGTTCAAGGCCCCCCTCCTGCCTCAGTGGGCTTTTGGTGAGTAACCTTTGGGCCAAAGTGGGATTAACCTTCCGTGGAGGAGCTGGGGTATAGAGCACTGGGAGTCTGCCGCTGACTAACCACCATTCTCTGCAGAGGCAAAGGTTTCCAGGATGACTTGAGGCGAGACTCGGCCAGGCCCCAGCCGCTCGCACACCCTAGTTCCCGTCTGCACCGGTGGGAGCTGGGGTGGCCCCGGTTTGCTGCCTGGCGGGTGGTGCTGACGGGTCCGTGGACTCAGGACAGGCGAGGACCGAGTTTAAGGCCAAGCGGTTCGAAGCTAGACCTTGACTTCTCTGGACCTGAGTTTTTCTTTGTTATCTATTAAACCTCACCTGCTTTCCAGAAGAGATTTTATATTTTCTGGTCGCTTCATTTATTGAGTGAGTAACGGTTGTAGCAGAACGTCACCCGAGAGAGGCCCTCCGCCCTAAGAAAAGGGAAGGCCAGACCGCAACAGCTTAAACTGAAAGCGGCCAAAGCGCCCAGTGTGAACCGCCGACGTAGCGTGGGGGTTAAGCGCCCCATGAGCCAGGCCGGCCTGCATGTGAATGACTGTCCAGGCCCCTCTGCGGACGAGCGGCAGTAATCCAGGCGGGCTGCAGTGCGGACTAAATGAGATAAGGGAGGTAAAGCATTTGGCACCATGCCTGGCAAGCAGTAACTTCTTAAACTACGGTAGCTATTCTCTTAGTAATATGAACAAACGTGCCAGCCTTTTGTATAGCCTACGGCTTAGTTATTATCACCAACCACATGGTCCATTTAGCTCAAAGGTAATTTTTATTAATATGGAAACATCTATTCACGAGAGAAATGTTTACCTAGTAACTATGTTAAAGGAAATTTATCTGGTCCGTGTACATCAGGAATATACACAGTGTGGTAAGTAGAATTCTCCGTATGTGTTACAGAAAATACAGAAAGCCATTTCTTGATTCAGCAATCAATAAAAGTTAAGAGTGCTCCAATAAAACAGATTTCAGTTGACCTTTTATAACATAAGAATAAGAGCGACCCCCATATATTCAGTACCTCTGATGTGTTAAACCCTACAGTAATTTTTTTTTTTTTTTTTTGAGACACAGCCTTGCTATGCAGTTCAAGTTGGCCCTGAACTCACTATGTAGTCCAGGCTGGCCTCAAACTCAAGCTGATCCTCCTGCCTCAGCCTCCTACTAGCATTACAGGTGTGTGCCACCACACCTGGCACTAAATGCATTTTAAACAACGCAACTGTGAAAAATTGGTATTATCTTCATTTTATGAATGATGGAGTATCTTGCTCTAAGTTTTAAGTATTAAATTTGGTAGATTGGTCTTTCTGACTGCAAAGTCAGCCATACTTTTCTGCATTGTGTGACACTTTCTGACTGAAAGAGGGTGAAACATTGGGAATGCTACATGGCAGTGGCAGGTTAAACAGAATTTGGGGCAGTGGGCTGCAGAAGCACCTGCGGTGGGAGCACATCCTCCTCATAGCAAACCTGCACCTTGGGATTTGAAGAGATGAGGTGAAATGGTCACAGAACTTTAGACGTAGTTTCCATTCATCCCGTGTTCAGACAATAGCCATCCCAAACACAAACTGTTAGCTTTCCTTCTGCCCCTTTTTCCACACAGTCTCCTCATCAAACACCCCCTTTCCCTCGGACTTGGGGAATCTCTCCTGTAGACAATAAAGCACCACTACTGCCAATTTTTACTTGAAATATCTCTCAGATTCCTTCTGTCCTTTCCCTTCTCACAGCCTCTGCCTTAATCTAATTCCATGTAATTTATAAACTAGACTCTTGAAATAGGCTTGGAAATGGTTTCTCTGCCTCCAGAATTCTAATTTGTTCTCTGCCTTGCTTGCTGCCAGATGTCTTTGTAAAATGTCACTCCAGGCTAGGTGTGGTGCCATATACCTGAAATTCCAGCACTCCAGGAAGCTGAGGCAGGAAGATCCCAACTCTGAACAACTTAGAGACTTAGTAAGACCCTGTCTCAAAATTTGAAAAGGGCCTGGGGATGTAACTTGGTGTGAAGGCCCTGGCTTTAATCCAAGTACCACATTTAAAAAAAGAAAAACAAAGGCCTGGAATATAGCTCAGTGGCATAGTGCCTGCCTGGTAAGCGCAAGGTCCTGAGTTCGATTCCTGGTATCAAAAACAACAACAACAAAACTGGTTGTGGTGATGCATGCCTGTAATCCCAGCCCTCTTGGGATCTGAGGCAGGAAGATTGCTAATTCAAGCCTAGTGTGGGTAATTTAGTGACTTAGTGAACTCCTGTATGAAATTGAAAAGTGTCAGTCCAGCCCAGTGTGGTGATGCACACCTGTAATTCTGACATTCAGGAAGCTGAGGCAGAAGGGTCACTACGAATTCCAGGCCAGCCGGGGCTACGTAGTGAGTTCAAGGCAGCCTGAACTACATAGCAAGACACTGTCTCAAAAAGAAAGAAGAGGGCTAGGGGTATAACTCAGTGAAAAATCTCTGAGCCTGAGCCCCAGTACTGCCTCTGCCCTAAAAAAAGTCATCTTAACCAAATTACAGCCCTACCTAAATCTAGTCAAAGGCCTTATTGCCTACAGTAAACTAAACTCTACGCATGGAAGGTCATCTTGTGCTTGCTGGTCTGTTCACATACTCTTCCCCTTACCCCAGCGTGCCTGTTGTTTCTGTCTTCATTATGCCTGGTGAACCCCTAGCCATCCTTTAAGGTCCTCTGAGGAGCCCCTTTAACTGAAGATACTTCTTCACTAACATTTCACCTTACATGTCTCCTTATGATGCACAAAGGCCACAGTAACTTGTCTGCCTGAAGCTCTTCTGCTTTCCCCGAGCTGCAAACCTCTAGGAAGAAGACAGGGTTTTGTGGAATTTAACTTCATCTCTACCCTTCAGTGCTGTTGCACTGTCTGTGGCATAGGGAGAACCTGAAGACGTTAAGTGAGTAAAGCAACGCTTCAGGTTCTGATGTTAGGGCTCTCCAAATTTGCTTCCCGGAATTGAGCAGCAGATGGCACTAGTACGCCGCTCAGCGAATCTTCCCTGAGAGCAATTTTTGTCCAACCTTGTGTGACTTTGGCCTCATCCTAGAATCCAATATGCCATTACCAGTGAAATTCTTGTTTTCTTCTTCAGTCAAGTAGCGAAGATTGCAAAATGACCCAGCAGCTTGGTCTCTTGAGAAGCAGGGATTGGCAGATATTTAAGGATGGGGCACTTGAGGGACTGTTTTCTTGGTCTCTATTCATGTAATAAGAGGCTTTTTCATTTCTTATTTCTTTTCCTCTTTATTCTTGTTATTACAAGGTGGAACTTTATTCACGGGTGGGTGCCTCATTGCTGCCCATTCCAAAGAGGGGAAGGAAGCTGGCTAATGGGGGTGATTATGATGTGGGGTGTGAGGGAGAGCTGAGTAATCACTGCCTTTGAGTGGGCAGAGGTAACCTTCCTCCTCACAGTGAAGTGGACTGAGCAAATTTTCTGGACACCTGGGTCTGATTGCCTGCTTGTGTGCTTGTCCAAGGCGAGTATCAAGACTATGCCCAGGTTGGTCATGGTGGTGTGCTCTTACAATCCCACCATTTGGAAGGCTGAGGCAGGAAGATTGCCATTAAGTTCATGACTATCCTGAACTACATAGTAAGTTCAAGGACAGCTGAACTACATAGGGAGACCCTGTCTCAAAGAAAAAACAATATATTGTGCTCAGTATCTTGGTGCTTTTGAATCCCTGGGCTATTGGGTATGGCTTTGAATGTGTGGTTTTAGGCTCCCACTTCCCAGTAAAGAGCAGTGGAAGCATAGAAACCTGCCAGGCACTTGTAGTGGCCTTAGGCTATCCTGCCCCTTCATGTACTGTACCCTCCTCCTGCCTCAAACCTGTTAGTTGAGAGGATATCAGCTAGACATCTTACCCCAGGTGATTATAGGCTAAAAATTTTGAAACTGAAAGTGACTTTATAAATTATTTGTGTGTCCTCTTTCAAGCCCCAAGCTTGTAAAGAAAAACAAAATACAGCTTTGGAGATAGACTTAATTGGATTCAAATAATCGCCACCATGGGGAAGTATTTTAACTTTTCTAAATCTGTTTCCTTATCGGTTCCTGGAGGTAGCAGTGCCTGTCTGGAAGGGTTATCGTGAGCTTCAGAAACAATAGTGTAAACCTCTGTCAGTGTAGCTGACACAATACTCTTGTTCTGTTAGTAATGTGGTGGCATGAAGCTCATGTTTATACTAAACATGAGCAAATCAGGAGGAGGATTGAGGAGCCCTTTCTGTATCTAAAGGTATAGGCTGCAAATGTAGTGGAGCAGTTGCTTACTATGCCTAGGGCCTTGGGTTTAGTCCCTGGCACTGCATAAGTAAGTAGTAAGTAAATAAATGCATATTTACAAAGGCTCTTGGGGTTGAACTGTGCTTGCAGTAGCACTCTGATTAATTTGATGAATACATTGGAACACATCAGCATAGAGATTTATCTAAAGTTCTTTTTTGGCACTAAATTCCTGAGTCCTAGGCCATAGGGAATTCTGCCTATAGAAAAAGCCAAGAGCACTATTCTTTAGCTTCTGGAACCTTCTGATGACATTGAAAGGTTTTTTGTTCAGGTTTTGTCTAACCGCCTCAGGCACTCTGCCACTTTTCTGAAGTGTGAATTGCCTGCTGTCAGCCTAGAGTTCTTACCTCCACAATCCTGGTTGCAGGCATATTTGCATATTGGACGCTGTGTTCTTTAACCCCCTGAGGTTGGCATCCACTTGGAATCTGTATCAAAGCTGGCTGCTCTCAAACCCCTGGACAGTTTCAACTTCCTGGTCTTCAGAAAACCCCCAGCAATAGCTCCATTGACTTTTATGTAAATGGCACTCTTCAGGAAAACACTGAGCTATTTCCCAGGGCCCCAGAACTACCCAAACATTTGTTTGAGTGGGAGGTGGGAAGAGTGTTCTGTTGAGTCAATGAACATCTGTTGAGAGCTGCTGTGCTGGGTCCCAAGGAAACAGCATGTATTCTGGCTTTGCCGCTAGAGGTACCAACAGAGATTTACTGTGCAGGTATGTGTGCTTATATGGCTTTGTACTGTGTCACTTGAAGTAAGCTGGAACTACGTTTCTTAGAATTCCCTTCCTATCCTGTACAGGTCAACACTGACCACAGGAAAATTTTGTGTAAGGTTAGAAGGGCAGAGCTGGTGTGCAGGGCAGTGGCAGTGCATACTCTTGGTGCTGGCCAACCACTTACAACCTTCTGCTCTCCTGGTTGGACCCTGGAGTAGAAATTTGTGAAGTGATTAGAAAACAGAAAGCTGCACGAAGAAGATAGCATCCACGAGAAAGAACTAGAAGGGTGCTTATGTGGTGCTTATGGGGAAGGGGGAAACCCTGACAAACAGTTGGCTTAAGCCAAGCAACTGAAAGGGAGGAGGAGCTCTGCCTTTCTAGAAGCCTCACCCTCTCCACGGTCCGTAGCACAGATGGATGATGAGCTTCTGGTTCTCGCTCCTCTGGCTCTGTGGGATGCACGTTTGGCCAACCTAGTTCTTAGATAAGGTCGTCCCTAGTGACATCCACTGAGGTACATTCTTACTAGGCTGCGCCCTTGCCATGACCCTACAGTGTGCCCCTCACCCCTTCTCCTTGCCACATAGGAAAATACTGACACGGTGTCCACTCCGTAGAGCTCCAAATGGCCATGTAAGGCCTGACTGTTTTGTTTCTGGCAGGCACACTTCCTTTCTCATGCTGTATTGGTGGTAGCAGTGGTATGGAGGAATACTCTGGAGCTCCCTTTCTTAGGCAGGGCGCTATTCCCTGGAGTCTCGGAACCCTAAACTTACCTAGGGGCTGCAGGATTTATTCTGTGGGGCTCCACCTGAGGCAAGAGCAAGGCATGCTCCATCTGTCATTTCTAATCCTTTCTGGGCGTCATTAGAGGAAGAGTATGGGGTGAATTACTTGTTTCTGCCTGAACTGTGAACCAATAAGTTACAAGCTTTGTTCTCCAGTACTGTAGTGACAGAGGGCTTCCTTTTGGCTTCCAGAATGGGCAAAGTTTTCAGCATAAATGAGTCCAGGAAGATAGAGCATAGTGTTTAATAAAAGCCTACCACTACTTCACATACGAATTTTTAACTCAAAAAACCACTTAAAATGCCTGAATATCCTTTCTTACAAGCAGCACATTTAGTTCTACTCCACTTTTTAATGGCTTCACAATGTTTTATCATATAGCTGTACTGTACTTCAACGATTCTAATACAGACAGATATTTGTTTCTGCTTTTCTTTCTTTTTGACAATGCCAACAGGTTATAGCAAACATCCTTATGTATATATCTTAAGTATGTATTTCGGTAATGGAACCCCTAGAAATGGAATTGCTAGTTCTAAGAGAATGTGCATTCTCTTTCCATAATTATTATCAAACAGCCTTCCTATAGGATATCCTGGCTTACTCTCCCACCAACAGCATACGAGAGCGCAGACCAGTGATGGCAGACGTGGCACAGGTGCCACAGCGAGCTGTTTATCACTGAATGCCCTAAAAGATTCCCCATCGCTGGCATAGGCCATTTCAAAACACCCTTTCGAGTTCATTTTCTGTCCTTAAAAGTGCTTTTCGCTGAGCTTGGTGGCACCTGCCTATAGTCCCAGTACTTGAGAGGCTGAGGCAGGTGGATCACTACAAGTTCAAGGCCAGCCTGAGCTACCTAGTGAACTAGCCCACATCACATAGTGAGATGCTGTTTATGGAGCTTTGGAGGGCTGGGGATTTAGCTTGCTGGTAGGGCATTTGCCTCACGTGCATGAGGTCCTGGGATCAAGCCCCAGAAAAAAAAGTTTGGGAAGGTCTTGGTGCTGGATGTTGGGTTTTCTGATGAGAAACTGCCCTTCCCTAAAGTAACATTACCCTTTACAGCGTTCTCAGTCCTGAGAATTTCCCTGGAGCAAGTTTCAGTTTGGGCCTGACTTTTATGCCTTTGACAGCCTCAATCTCATTTCCACTGAGCACAAAGTCGGTGGAGGGCAGCAGCCTTCTCTGCACAAGCTCTGCTGCCACTGAGCCCCGCTCCTTCAGCCCTGTGCAGGACTCACGCTGGTGCGCCACCCACCGCCCCACCCCGCTTGCACTGCATCTGAGAGAGCTGGCTTTCTTTTGCTCTTGCCATCCCACCCTAGGACCTTTGCCTGTGCTGTCCCCTCTACTTGAACCACAGTCTCCCCTCATTCCCTTTACTGACTTCTCTTGACTCATCCTTTGCTCCTCTGTGCAAATATCCCTTGCCGGAAGCCTTGCATTACCCCTCACTTGAATTAAGGCTGCTTATCACGTTTCCTCTGTGGCATGTGCCTATGGCAATTATTTTTAAATGTGTTTGATTAGTCTGCCTCTCCCGTGAAATTATTAGCTGCCTGCGGACAAAAGTGTAGCACAGGACTCAGTATGACAGATACAACCAACCACACATGGAAAATACTCAAAAAAACTGCATGGGCACTGAACATGCACAGACTTCTCATCCTTCCAGCCTCAAGGATACAATGTAACAACTATTCACACAGCATTCAGGTGGTTTGGGGATTTTAAGAAGTCTGGAGATGACCTACAGTGTGCAGGAGGATATGCAGGTTGTGTGCAAGTACTAGGTTATTTTCTAGAAGGGAACTGAATAACTGCAGATTTGGGTACCCTCAAGGGATCCTGGAAGCAATCTCCCTGGATCCTGAGGGCTGACTGGATGTACTAGGTTCAGTATTCATTGAGTGAATGAATGTTTCATAGAGTGGCCATATATAAAAGACCTTCAAGCTTTTTGTTACTTTGGTTGCTGTGTCCCTGTAGATGATAAATTTTATTTTTATTTCTACAGACATTCTTACTTTCCTCCTGTCTTTCTTTCTTGATATTGTTGACCATTTTTGGAAATGGAAAATATTTTTTTAAAGACAGGGTCTTGCTGTGTAGTTCAGGTTGTAGTTAATGTTCCTTGTAAAATTCCAAATAATACAAAAACATATGGAATAGAAAATAAAAGTTTCCTAATAATCTCATCTTCCAGAAACCAGATTAGTGAGGCATATTTTCCTGCATGTATAGAAATGCCAGGCGCAGTGGTCAATGTCTGCAATCCCAGCTGTGTGGGAGGCAGGGGCAGGAGGATTGTAACTTCCAGGCCAGCCTGGACAATTAGTGAGAGTCTCAGAAAGAATTATTTGAAAGAGTTGGAGATGTAGCTCACTGGTAGAGCACTTGCTTAGCAAGAAGCCCTGGGATCTTTGGTTCAGTACTGCCCCCCCACCCTGGACAAAGGGAAAGGGAAAAAACATATATTGAGTGCGTTATTCAAATCACTTTACAAAAATTAAATCGAGTAGTCTTCACAGCAGCCCTTTCAGGGGTTCCTTGTGGATGAGGAAGCTAACACTAGGAGGACACTCAGCTAGTAAGGGTCAGAGCCAGAACCTGGAACCAGGCTCCAAATTCATGATCCTGACCACATGCTGTTTGCTTCTGCTGGGGCGGGAAAGAGACTTTCTCCGTCTGCCTGTTTGAACTTTAGACTTTGACCGCGCGAATATCTAACATATTGGAAAGGCTGGATACCTGGGCCAGGTGGCACACATATGTTATCCTGGCACTTGGGAGAATGAGGCTAGAGGATCATGAGTTTAAGGCCAGCCTGGGCTACGTAATGAGACCCCGTCTCAAAAAACCAAAACCGTGGGGCTGGGGATATAGCTCAGTGGCATAAGCGCTTGCCTGGCAAGTGCAAGGTCCTGAGTTCGATCCCTGGTACCGGAAAAAAAAAAAAAGAATAATGTAAAAAAAAAAAAAAAAAAAACCGTGCCTGTGGATGTAGCACAGTGATGGAGCACTCGCCTCACGTGTGCTACTGCCCCAGGTCTAGTCAGCAGCTTCTCAAAACAACAAAGGTAACAAGAGAAAAAAATGTGGATAAAAGAAAAGACTGAAAAGTCAACGGGCACACTGAGGCACGCTGAGCTGCCTGTTCTAGGAAACCCCTCTGATCCATCAAAAACCCAGCTGTTGGGTCTCTTTGTTTCATGGGCTCAGAATGTAGGTTGTAGGTTTACTTCCTAAGATCTCCAGTTTTGTAACAAACACACAGCAGTCCTGTGTCTTACCGGGAGACCAAGAGGGCTGAGGTGGAAACTACGTTGGCTGAGGGTGGTTGCCAAGGTCTTAGTCATACACGAAGGTCTTGTCTCCAACTCCTGGACTCCCTCCGCTGGCTATGGCATGCTGCCTTTTTCTGTGCATTATGAGGTCACTGTTAGCTCATGTGTGCTACTCTCGAGCACCCCTGGGCCAGATATACTTGTTTTGTGTAATATCCCTTCTGTGTTAAGTTCTTAGACGGACCATGGCCCTGAGAGCATGTGGTTTAATCATCTTTCGAAGACACTGCATTCCCAAGATAGACAACAGCACAGTTGAGTTTCTTCTGCTGCAGGCGTCTGATGGCATTCATCACTGGACTCCTCCCAAAGGTGTGAGGCCAGGGGGCTGGGCCAAGCCTCACTCAGTGCTAAGCATTGCTCAGAAATTTGCCCTGGGCCGGGTGTGGTGGTGTGTACCTGTAATCCCAGCACTCAGAGGCTGAGGCAGGAGGATTCTTTGAGTTTGAGGCCAGCCTGGGCTACATAGTTTAAGGCCAGTCTGAACTACATAGTAAAGCCTTATCTCCAAAAATACAAAAATGAAACAAAATAACTGCAACAAAGATGAAATCTACCCTACTGGACCCTTTAAAAGGCTTGTTCTCAGGGACTGTGCAGTAGGCAAGAACCCTTGGTCCTAAGTGTGAGGTCTCTAAACAAAAGCAGAGCTGGAAGCAGAATTCTGTGACTGAATCCCAAGGCAGAAGCAGCAGCTGGTGTTTTCGTATCATTTACCAGAGCTCCAGCCTCCATGGGGAACAGGAGGAGAGAAGTCACTCAGCGAGGAATTGGGGTGTTTAAGTCAACTCATGGCTGCACTATGTGTCCACCTCTTTGGGCTTTGAGTGTTTCCTCTGTTAAAGAAGGATTTAGCTAGAAAATTCCACACTTTCCCCCAGGCCTGTCTCTGACTTTGTTTGATCAAGTTCCTTTGAGTCCTCATTCAGGGTCCCTGTCACTAGGTTTCCCTTTTGAACTGAACAGAGAATGAGTTCTGGAGTATAAACGTAATTGTATTCCGAGTTAGAAGGATGGAGAGGGTGGGTGTCTCGACAACAGGTGCATCCACAGACTGGCAGGAGTGGAGGAGTCAGGAATAGGAGCTACGAAAACTGTAGAGACCTGGGGTTGCAGCTTGGCGAGCCACCTGTGCCCTGCATCCATCGCTCAGCACCTGGGTGGAGTTGATTAGGTCTCCAGAATGCAAAACAATGAAGACTAGTGGCCTTGTACAGGTAGAGACCTATTTGTTAGCTGGCTGGTCTACATCCACCCACATTCCTGACACTACATCTTAAGAGTAAGATAGAGGTGCACAGGGTGGTGAACTCCTGTAATCCTAGCACTTGGGAGGCTGAGGCAGGAGGATTGTGGCAACTTTGAGACCAGCCTGGGCTGCCTAGTGAGTTCAAGACCAGCCTGAACTATATAGTGAGACCCTGTCTTAAAAAACTGCCCCTGCAAAAAAGAGTGAGATAGATTCTATTGGATGGACCTGAAAGAGAAGCCAGGCCATAGAAATGGGGAAAAGAAGACATTCTTGACTGAGGCCATTGGGATCATCCCAGCAGGCAAGGATGGACAGTGGCACTCGCGCCTGCTGGATGAGGAGCCCCAGACAGAAAGGGAGCAGGCCCTGGATGGAAGGGGTGGACAAGAGTGGAGAGTTTGACACGAACCAGGAAATGGTAACTGGAAACAAAGTTTTGCACATTTGAGATATGAGAAAAAAGGGAGAAGAGACAAGTGTCCTGAATACTATGAATAGGAACATTCACACTTAGCTCCTGATTGCCCAAGTCACACTGCATGGTTCCTCTCACTAAAGATGTCAAGGGACTTGCGGTCACTTCCTGCTTGAGCTTAGGGAGAAGTTACCCTATTATCACTGATGGGCAGAACACTAAGCAGATGTTCCTTCAGGGAGGTTCTCAGAGACAGGTTGGGAAGGGTAGTTCAGGTTGGCCTTGAACTCACTGTGCAGCCCAGGCTGGCCTCAAATGTGCAGTGATCCTCCTGCCTTAGTAGCCAGTGCTGGGATTACAGGTGTGCACCACCATGGCCAGAAGAATATGTTCTCTGAATGGTAAGTTCCTGGTTCTCACCGTAGCAGCAACTGCTTTAGGGGCCCCTGGGGGAAAGAATTGGTAGGATATAGCTCCATCTCCAAACAAAGAGGGGAAACCCAAGGGTCCCTGTGCCCAGGAGCTCCCGAACCGGGAGGCCCCCAGGACCTTGCCGGGCCGTGAGCAGACAGCAGACCCTTTCCTTCCCAGAGCTTCTGGGCTCCTTTGGACGGGTTGAGACCTTGTGAAAGGCCAAGAAGTGAAGCAGAGGGCTGCTCTGGTCTGCAGAGCTTCAAGTTCTCCCACAGCAGTTTCTTGGCAGCCTTTGCTTGCCAAGTTGTCTCAGAACTGGCTCCCAGCTTGTCCTTGGTCTAAGTTCCCACCAGGATTTTCCCTGTGAAACTGAAATCTGGCCTTGCTCAGTTAGAAAGATGAAAACAATATGGAAAAAGCCTTGATGGCGACTTGGAAACAGCTGCTGGTGTAGCAGCGCAGGCTTCTGAGCCTGTGTGTTGGGCCCTGGACTTCAGGTTCCAATGCAGAGTGTTAAGTCCCCACTGGACTGTAAGCAAAGGCACTCCCTGTGCAGCTAGACCTTTCCTTGCCAAGGAACTGGCCCTCCTTGGGAAAACTTGCCTTACGGTCTCCTAGGGAAGAGTGGTCCCTCAGAACACAGGAGGAGCAGAGCTCCGATGAGTAGGAAAGCAGGAGGCTGAGGGAAGCTGTCTCACTCTGCCTTGAAAAGCAGTACTCTAAACCTGGCTTGCCAAACACATGGTCTGTGTCACTCTCCACAGAGGAAAGGAGTGGGAGCGGGGATTGCTCAGACCCCAAGAACCAGACACTGCCTGTCTTGCACCCCTGCCCAGGCATGTTAGGATATTGCCAATTGCCAAACTTCCTTCCAGCCAAACCCCCTAGAAAAATCAGCAAAGAAGCTGTCATTAAATCGTGTAGCCTGAAAAAATCCAGCACTAGAAACTGCTGACGACTTACTTCTTTTCTTTTTCCTCTCTCCTACCCAGGCCACGTGGACCCGGGAGAGAATGACTTAGAAACAGCCCTGAGGGAGACTCGGGAGGAAGCAGGCATAGAAGCAGGCCAGCTGACCATCATTGAGGGCTTCAGAAAGGAGCTCAATTATGTGGCCAGAGGGAAGCCTAAAACAGTTGTTTACTGGCTGGCAGAGGTGAAGGACTACAATGTGGAAATCCGTCTCTCCCAGGAGCACCAAGCCTACCGCTGGCTGGGGCTGGATGAGGCCTGCCAGTTGGCCCAGTTCACGGACATGAAGGCAGCCTTCCAAGAGGGGTACCGCTTTCTCTGCTCCACAGCATCCTGAGCTGACCGGAGCAGGCACTTTCTTCTTTGGCGTCCTCGGGGGCCTTCTGAGATTAACCTTGCCTCCACATAAGGGAACGATGTACTGATCTGGCTTGTAATCGCCAAGAGGGGGTGAGTTAGTGAAATCAACTTAGAGCTCTCAGATGAGAGCAAACAAGAATTTTCGCTGAGTGAAAAGACAAAGGAGCAGTAAAAAATATTTTGAAAAGTCCATGCCCAGGAAGTGCATTCTGCTTTATAAATAAACTTTAAACTGCTTACTTTTCTTTCCAATCTGTGTATTTCTTACTCTTTTGAGGGGAGGGAGAAAGCATAGTGGGGATTGAGTTTAAGCCTTTTTTGCTGTAAAATAAGCCCTCAGCCCTCTTTGAAAGTTTTGAGACAGGATCTCACTAAGTTGCCCAGTTGTGCCCCAACTTCCAGTCCACCTGCCTCAGCTTCCCAGAGTGCTGGGATCATAGACATGTGCCACCACACTCCGCTATTTCTTGGACTTTTGCCATTGGTGGAAAATCAGAGCTCCACTTTAATCTCTGGATAGAAGGAATCCTGTATCCAAACACAACACCCTGGAAAAACTAAGGGAAAGGGAGTCTGAATGGGAGAGACCTAGCACTGCTAGGGAAACCCTTCTGCCTCTGGAACTCCACGCACTCCACACCCTTTGGAGTCAGCCAAGACTGTGACCTATAGTAGGATTTCCAAACAAGCGAGACTGGAGCACAGAAATTGAGTTTGCTTGTTCGCCATCTATCTCTCCCCAGCACCAGACACAGATCTTATTGGTGCTCTGTAAATATTTCCTTAAGTAATTAGAGACCCAAGGGACTGTGGGTGGCTCTCCAGGTCTCAGAAAATAGGCAATTCTGGACCACTCTGCCCTCCGAATCTGCCACTGAATGCTAAGCCTTGTCAGCAGGGCTAAGGTCACTGAGAAGGAGGCACACCCAGGCCCCTGGGGCTTCCCCCCTTCGCCCCCGCAGCAGCCACATCACTACAGTGGTGCATTCCTCGCCTGCGGCTGCCTCTCCTGACTTCAGCAGAGCCTCTTCCTGCCTCCACCTGCCCCGCCCTTTCCCCACAACTCTCCTGCAAGGCTTGGGTCTCAGCCTTCTTTCCTCTTGCTACTAGGGCTTGGTGAGTGCAGGGGCAGGTGTCAGGTCTGACAGCCTTTCCAGAAGCTCTTACTAGCTGGGCACATCTGGATTTTATTAGAAGGTTGTTACCCAATGAAGTGCAGAGGATTCGAAGGGAAGGGGCATTGACAAAGGTCATGGATTACCAGAGTCAAGAACAGCCACCCCCAAAAGAAAGAGAGAGGTCACCCAGGTTTTAAGCAGGCTTCTAGATGTTTCCAGTCACTGGTTCTCTGTGCAGATGGGGCAAAAGTACTAGCAAAGAGGGTCTTGGAGCACAGCCAAGGCCCTAAATGGCTTTGTTCTCGCCCCCCTAAGCAGCACTCTCCAAAGGAGGCTGCTGCAGGAAGTTTTTGGAGCTTAATGTTCTCTTCTGGCCAGCAGGGACCACATCCCACTGATTTAATAAATGCCTGCTGGGCAGTGATGCCAAACCACAGACAAGCTGCTTCCTAACAAGGCCCAGCCAGCCCTGCGCTTCAGAATGGGAGACTAAAGTCTCACAACTCTGAAATCTCAAACATCAAAGAGGGAAGGGACCTGGAAAATGACCTAATTTTGCTGTTCATTTTTATTGTTGGGGAAGTGGAGGCTTATCAGGGTCCGTGGTCTTGGCAGTTGTCTATATATAGGGTACTTTGAGGTTGAGATGCCAGGAAGAAGACTGCTTTACAATACATTGTACAGCTATGGAGCCTTTTCCCGGGGCATTGCAGTGTTCCAGCACAGCACAGGTACTTCAGTGAACGGGCCCCATAAACTGTACCCTTCAAAGCAGAGTGGGACTGGGGCATGTGGTGGGGGGTGAGCGAGGGCAGGAAAGAGGAAGTGAGCTGGGGATGTGGCAGGGGAGTAGGTTCTGCCATCATTGCTTTGCTTTTGGCCAGCTGGCCTTGCTCAGCCTAAACTCAGAGACCCCAGAGCATTGAAGTAGTCCTGCCTCGTCCCCCAAAGCCCTGCTCAACTGGTAGAGCAGTACTTGTGTGATACTGCCCTTTGGGATGGCTCAGACCTCAAAGACTTCAGCAGAGTTGCTCGGGCTCGGGAAATCTTCCACGTTGAAAGTTCCATGCACAGGATGAGTTGGTCAGGACTGACCTGAAATGGGAAGAGACCCTCATCCCAGCCCCTTAGAGAGATCCTCCGCTGGGATCCCACCAAAGTGCCACCTTCATGAGTCCGGTTCCAGGGTACAGTCCTTCCCAGATTCTGCAGGCAGAGCGGCAGTGGGTGACCAAGGATGACCAGGACCAGCAGAGACATTGCTGATGTGGTCATCCTTCCACTGTACAGGGATCTTCCCTGAAAACCTTAGGGAATGGGACAGAGTCTTGGTTACTTTTTTCTCCTTGCTGAGACAAAATACCCAAGACCCAAAATTAAGGAAGGAAAGGTTTATTTAGCTCACAGTCTGTGGAGGTTTCAGTCCATAATCTGCTGGCTCCAAGCCAGAGTGGCACATGGCAGAGGGTGACAATTCATGGGGTGGAAAACAGCAAAAGCAGCAAGAGCAAAAAAGGAGGAGCTGCAGGGAGAACAAGCCTCGCTTATATTGTATGCAAGCTACCCGCGAGAGGGCAGGCATAGCACTCACAGCCATAATCCCAGCACTGGACCATGGAGCAATCAAAAACTCTAGAAGCCCATGCCATGACTGTATGAGGCTTTGGGGGAACATCTAGACACGAACCATAACAGACGGATAAAATTGTTATGCATTTATTGTGTACATGATATTTTAAAGTATATTTGCATTGTGGAGTAGCTAAATCTACAGTGATTATCTTACCATACTTGTTTTCTAACACCCCTCACCCAGAGACGGTTAGGAAACAATGGGAATGAATATAATCTCAATTTAGGAAACAATGGGAATGAATATAATCTCAACGAGGCAATAAAACTCTGCATAGAAAAAAATCAAGAAGGGAATTATGAACAGTGGTGGCTTCTGGGTCTACTGTACAGCATGACTGATGTAAGACCTTGTTATGATTGATACATTGTGTCAACTTGGGGAATCTAGAGGTTTAGCTGAGTGACTCAAGGAGGAAGCTGGGGTGCTTCCTTTGTAAACATCCTGAGTGTGTGGAAGAGGAGGGCATGGAGATTGTGTGAGAGGTTCACGACCCCTGGGTGGGGTAGGCTGTTTACAACATAAGGGAAGATAAGGGGCCGCTTGCCGCCACTCCTCCCCTTTTGCTTGGGGCTTTTGCTGTGCTCTGCTGCCATCAACAGTTTGCCCTCGGCCATGTGCCATTTTGCCTCAACCAGCCAAGTAAGGACTGAAACCTCCACAAACTGTAAGCTAAATAAACCTTTCCTTCCTTCAATTTGGGCGTTGGGTATTTTGTCTCAGCAACAAGAGAAAAGTAACCAAGACAGACCTCTAAATGATATACAGAAAATACAACTCTCAACCTGCTAGATGTCTGATATGCTGAGTTTGTGATCTCCAGAACTGAAGAATGAATTTTAAGGAACAGCAGAGCTGAGTGTGGTGGCACACGCCTTTAATATACTAAGGCAGAAGGATGTCTGTGAGTTCAAGGCCAGTCCGGGCTACAAAGTGAGCTCAAGGCCAGTCCGGGCTACAAAGTGAGCTCAAGGCCAGCCTGAATCGCATAGCGAGACCCTGTCTCAAAAGGCCAAAAAATGAACAAACAAAACAAAACAAAAACAAAGTTTAAGAGCAGGAAATTTTATTGAGAGACAGCTCCTGAGAGAGACAGGAGCGGCGCCCAAGTGGGTTGTCAAGATGAAGTTTTATAGAGCAAAATCATGAGGTAGGTACAACGTGGGACAAAACTATGATCAACCAGTAGGGTTGTGAGTATAGCTGCTTAAGTGATGTTGATTCAGTGGGGAGCAAGCCACGTAGCGTAAGCGTCCACGGAAAGAACAAGGACCTTTCTTGGAAGAGATGAGTCAGGAGGTCCTGCTCACCTGCCTGGGTGACTGGTGTCTATCTGGACTCTCTTGGGTCAGGTCACACAAATTACAGTATTTTGCTTACCTGCCGGGAGGCATGTGAGTCTGGTCTTTCTGTCTTTCACCTGAGGCCTGGCTTTTGGTGGGTGTGCCTCTAGCCCCCGTTGTGATTCTCATCTTTTGCACTGTCACTCTCGAGGCCTGGCCCTGTCCAACTGCCTGTAGTGTTTGCATCTAACTTAGTTGTCTGTAATAATGTGCACATGTTGGTTTGTTTTGTTTTTGTGATCCTGGGGATCAAACATGGGGGCACTCTGCCTCTCAGCTATATCCCCAGCCCTCTTTTTGACACAGTCTTGCTAAGTTGCCCAAGCTGGCCTCAAACTTTCAATCCTCCTGCCACAGTCCTGCCTGTAGCTGGGATTACAAGCAGGCGCCCCAATGCCCAGCCCAGCTCTTACGCTTCGCCAGTGCTGACTAGGGGCAGACAGCTGAGCCTTTGACTCCACACAGGTAAGTGCATCTGTAAGCAATGCTGTCTATTTTTTTTAATGGGCTGATTTCTCAAATCTGCAATAATCCATCGGGTTAATGTTTTTACCTGAAAAGAAATAAAGTTTGCTTCATTTTTAAAAGAAAGAAAAAAAAATGGTAAATGAACTGATAAGATTTTTCACCACAAAAATAACTATGAGGTAATATATACGTTAATTAGCTTAATTTAATCATTTCGTACTGTGTATATGAAGTATGATCCAAAAATATGGCAAGTGTTTAAATTTGAAATTTTTATTTCACAAGCACCTGCCTGGCAAGAACAAGGTCCTGAGTTCGATTCCCAATACTCCCTAAAACTTTATTTCAGTAAAGGACACATTGTTACTAACCCCCTTAAAGTTCTCCCCCTTGACCTGAACTCACTTCTCCTGTCACTCTTGCTGCTTTCTGAAGTGGTTCTGAAAGCCCTCCCACAAGTGTCTCTATTTGTATTTCCATAACTGCCTTCATGTTTTGAATTTATTCAATTTCTTCTTTTTTTTTGTCTTTTTGAGACAGGATCTCACTGTGCATTTCAGGCTGGCCTTGAGCTCATTTTGTAGCATAAGCTGGGCTCGAACTTGCAACAATCCTCCTGCCTCAGTGGCATTAGGACAGAGTCCAGGAGTGCTGTGATTACAGGCATGTGCCACCATGCCTGGTTTGTTTCTTTTTCCCCCAATTCCTAAAGGCCTTGTGCATGCTGGGCAATTGCTTTACCACTGAGCTGTATCCTCAGCTCAGAATACTTCCTTTCATCATCATTTTGACTTTAGGGAAGAGCCCAAATCTCATGATGGTGAATAAACTGTATGAAGATACACTGTCCTCATTTTTTTTTTCGGTACTGGGGATCGAACTCAGGGCCCTGCGCTTGCTAGGCAGGCGCTTATTCCACTGAGCTATACCCCCAGCCCCCACTGTCATCATTTTTGTGTTTGTTTAAGACAGGGTCTCAGTGTGTCAGTATGTAGCCCAGACTGTCCCCGAACTTATGGTGATCCTCCTGCCTCAGCTTCTCTAGGGCTGAGATCACAGCATGAACCACTACGCTGGCCTGTTATTTATGATTTTCGTTGTTGTTATTGTTTTTGTCTTTTTGAGACAGGGTCTCACTATGCAGTTCAGGCTGGCCTTGAGCTCACTTTGTAGCCCAGGCTGGTCTGGAGCTCGCAGTGATTTTCCTGCCTCAAACTCCTGAGTGCTGGGATTACAGGCATGCACCACCATGCCCGGCTCTGTATTGTGTTTTTTTTTTTTTTTTTAGGTTTGGAATTTTTATTTTATTTATTTATTTTTTATTTTATTTTTTATTTTAGGGACAAAAGAACCCAGAATAACACAGAAACAATACAGAAAATACCAAGTCATAGAGAAGATAGTAGGGAATTGGCACTGGATGCTGTTAACATAATGTTATCTTCGTATTTGTTATAATAAAATCAATAAAGGAAATACCGAATTACAGAGGAGACAGTAGGGAACCATCACTGGTTGCTGTATTACATAGTGTTGTCTTTGCCTTTGTTAGCACAAAAACAATAAAGGAAATACCAAGTTATAGAGAAAATAGTAGGGGGCCCCACTGGATGTTGCTTTACATAATGTCATCCCCACCCCTGTCACTCAGTTATATAGAGGATGGCTCGTTCAATTACTTAATTTCCTCCACTTCACCTCCGTTGTTCCACCACCCTGTCAGTGGTCTTCCCACTGGTAATAACTGCACTTTTGGTTTATTTACTCCCTCATGCTCTTACTTTGGGCAGAGACTTGGCTGCTTCTAAGTATGCTGTATAATACGTGGGTGTACACAAATTGCTACGGCAGAAGGTGGAGAAGCACCCTTTGGCAAGCCCTCACAGCCATCCCTGTGCGGTCGGGTAGGCGGGGTTACACAGCGAACCGCCAGGCTGTCATCACGTCTGTGTCTATAGGCTCAGGTGAGTCTTCAGGGCCGACCTGGAGCCTGGGCAGAGCACCTCGCACGCCCCGGTCAGAGCGCCGGACACGCCCGGGACGGGGCGCTCCCTGGCAGATCCAAGTCTGCGGACCACCCCGCGGACTCCTGGACTCTGTCCTAGTGCCGCTCTGCGGGAGGCTCAGTCTCGGTCCTCGGGGCTCTCATGCAACCCGAAGGGAGGCCCCTCCCCCCTCAGGCCTCTGAACTCCCTGCCAAAGTGCCTGGTGTCCCCTCATAAGCCATTAGTGTCTTTGGAGACTATCCCCTCCCAGCTAGAGAGGCGGGTCTACACCCTAGTTCCATGTCTTCGCCTCACTCCACCACTCAGTCTTGTTGGGCATTGGGTGCACTTACACTGCTGGGCACAAGTGGTGTGAGGTCTCCACCAGTGCTCACCGTGGTAGTCCATGGTGTGTACTAAGTTTAGTTATTAGTTCTCAGAAAGAATTGGAGGATTTTCTCGGGTCTGCTGTGTAGAGCATGTTGTCTCTCAGGCTCCAGGACTGCTGCTTTTCGTGTAGTTTGATGCTATGGGTTCGTACATTTTTCATATATGCAAGCAGTGTGGAGTCTCTTGATGCTCATATTAGTAGTTTAGAGTGAGTCCTGAAGCCCACTGACTCTGTACTGTGATTTTAAAAAGTGAGCGCGTATGTGTTGTATGTGGTATTGAACCCAGGGCTACTCTGTGCTAGGCACCCAGGCTTCTGTTACTTTATCTGGAAATAAGGTCTCACTACATTGCCCAGGCCGTGCTGAACTTACAACTCTCTTGCCTCAGCTTTCAAAGTAGCTGGAAATATGGGCAAAGGGCACAACACCCAGACAAAAGCGCACTTGAAAAGAGGTTTTTTTCCTCTAAGGAAAAAAGAAAAAAACTAGTCTGGGTATGGGCAGAAACTATTCAAAGGCTAGCGAAGTTCCTCATGAGCAGATGTCATCTTAGGACTTAAACTTCAAAGGCTTGGAGATAGGAAAAGAGGGAGCAAAGGGAAGGTGAAATCCATCTCAGCTGGGAAAGGCCCCTCAGGGCACAGTCACTCTTTCCCGCAGTTAGACAATGTCTGACGTAGAAACAATGCATCGATTGTATTGGTTATCAGGGTGAAATAAGCAAAGGTGACACAGGTCGCCCAGTAAACACTACAGCCGGAACTAGAATTCTGTTCCTGTGTTTCCTCTGGAAAGCTTTCTTTAAAAATTGGGTAGAGCTCATCTATTACAAAATTTACTCTTTAAGGAGTACAAATCAGTAGGTAGGCCAAGTGGCGCACCGCTGTAATCCCTGCTGGTCTGGAGGCTGAGACGAGAGACTGCAAATTCAGGCAGCCTGAGAAATGTGGCGAGACCTTATCTCTAGATGAAAAAACAGACGGCAGGCGATATAGCCCAGGGGTAGACCATATGCCTGGCAGGGAGGAGGCTGTGAGTTCAATCCCCTGTACCTCCCCTGAAGTATAATTCAGTGCTTTTTAAGTTTTTATTTTACTTTATTTTATTTTGAGACAGGCTCTTAATATGTAGCTCAGGCTGGTCTTGAACTCACCATGTAGTCTACACTGGCCTTGAACTCATGGTGATCCTCCTGCCTCAGCCTCCTGAGTGCTGGGATAATAGGCACGTGCCAGCGGGCCCAGCCTATTCAGTGGTTTTTAGTCTATTCACAAGTTTGTGCTATCGTCATCACCATTATCTAATTCTAGATTATCAACACCCCCAGAAGAAAATCCCTGTGCTCATCGCCAGTCTCTCTCATTTACCTGTCCCCGCCCCCCGCAGCTCTCCTGAACTTGGCTACTGCAGCCTACTTTCCACCTACAAATTTGCCTTTTGTGCACACTTCAGGTAAGTGAAATCATACAGTCTGTGGTCTTTGTGTCTGGCTTCTTGCACTTTGCATAATGTTTTCAAGGATCTCATCTAAGTCGAAATAAATATGTGTCATTACCTCGGTCCATTTTGACTATAACAGCTTCATTGAAATATAATTGGTAAACCGGACCCCTGCTTCAGCCAGGGATGGTGTTGAGATGGCGGACCTTGAAACTAAAACGACAGAGGTGCTGCTTTTCGAGCTTTTCCACTAGGCTGGGCCAGACATGAAGGTGAGGGTTCCAGAAGATAAGGACGGTAAACTAAAGCAGTTTGTGCTTGTGAATTTTAAACCTGAAGTATCTGGTCCTTATGCAATGAATCTACTTCATGGAATCAAACTTTTTGGGAGACCCATCAAAATTCAGTTCAGATCAGGCAGTAGTCACACCCCCCAGGACATCAGTTTAGCATCGCCCCAGCACTGGGGTGGAAATTCAAACCCCACCTCCACATCTCCTCGCCGCAGACTGGGGAGGACCATGGATAACAGGACACCATCATCCCAGACCTTCAGGGTTCTCTTCTCCAGGGATGAACAGTGTTTTGAGACAGATGCCAGATGGTGGGAAATTTGGTTCTCCACATGTAGATCAGTCAGGATTTTCACCTTCAGCTCAGTACGTAATCATACTTTCAGCCAGTCTTCAGGCTCCCAGGGGCACCACGATATACTTCCATCACAGTGCAAAATCAGAATTCTCATGCCACCCAGAAGATGGTCATTACAGCCGAGCACAGCGTTACCCGAGTCATGGGTCTGGCCACCATTACAGAGGAGGCAGAGAAGATTTCTTCTATGAAGATAGGAACCACGGCCATGGCTGTAATTACAGAGGGACAGCCGTAGAGACAGAAAATGGCGCTCATCTTGACACTGGCAAGTATTAAAAGGACATTGTTGTATAGGGTCTTTTGGGCTCTTTTGACTAAGTTGAACTGAAAATACTTTGAAAAGCTGTACAGACCTGCTTTTCAAGTGGCTACATTTGTGTTTTTGTTTTTAAAAACCTACAACTACAGTTTAATATGGCAGTGAGAATTGTAGTTCCAGTTTTATTTCATTACGGACCTTTCACCTCAAGGTGTTATGGAAAAGAAAGTGCCACCATCCCTAATCATTTAGACAGCTTCAGAAGGATGGACTGGGTACCACGCATGATTTTCTAAAAAATATGATGTTTAAATTTTTTTTTTTGCCATACCGGGGGTCGAACTCAGGACCTTGTTCTGGCCAGGCAGGCGCTTATGCCACTGAGCTATATCCCCAGCCCTATGATATTTAAATTCTGAAAAAAAAAATTATAGTGAAAGACACATCGCTATAATACCATAATGGCAGTGTGTCTTTTACTGTAACAAATTTTAAAAATTCTGCCAATCCTGGTGGCACATGCCTATAAGGCCAGCATTCGGTAGGCTGAGGTAAGAGGATTGTCATGAGCTCAAGGCCAGCCTGGGCTACACAGTGAGACCCTGTCTCAAATAAACAAACAAACAAACAAACCTGGACACTTTGATCAGACCTTATAGATGGGTAGTATTGTAAATATTTAAATTTTTTGTACTGCCAGAAATTTCATGTGAAGTATATCCAGTTTTGGTGCATATAGGGCTGGAGGTATAGCTCAGTGGTGTAAGTGCTTGGCCGCTAAGCACTAAGGCCCTGAGTTCGATCCCCGGTCCCAGAAAAAAAAAAAAGGAACGGGTGGTGCATATAATAGGAAGTCCAAGTTGACAGTCTCAGATTGCTATCTATATTTTGTTAATAAATAGAAAATATAATTTTTCAGTGGTTTGTTTTATTAACAGAGAAAGTTACTGGTTGTTTGAGGATAAATCATTTTGGTTAAGTATAAATTCTGTCGCATGCTCTTTGTAGCTTTACCCTATACAAGTATAAATCCACATGTGCTACTTCATTCTAAAATCTTAGAAACTCTTTACTAAATCATGCTAGATGTAGAGCTGTTCATTCAGAAAGTTGAGTGCCTGTACCTGTAGGTTTTTACATGGAAAATTACAGTGCTAATATAAATCCCCTTTCCTCAGAAAGAACAAAAAGATAAGTGCATAGTCAGATAAAGTGGTAGAATGTTTTACTGAAGGTAGTCTTTTTCAGAGAAAAGACTCATGAAGTCTTTATATGTGCCTGTCTCACTCGAACTTCAGAAATTTTAACATTTTCAAAGTGCCCAAGCTAGGTGTGTCCCAAGAACACATTTTATTATAGTGACTGTACAAGTTGATTTTTGTTTGAACATTGGAAAGAATTTAATGTTAACATTTTTCTACTTAAAATTTTTAATATATTAACAAAATGTTTTTGTATGAATATACTGTTTTTCTTTCATTGCAGAATTATTTATAAAATTCATTTCTTGAAAATTTTGGATCCTTTTTTAATACTAATCACAGAATTTGTACTGTTATTTTTTAAAGTTAAAAACATACAAAAAGTATAATTGGTATACCATACCAAGCACCTTTTTTTTTGATACAGGATTTAGCTATGTAGTTCAGGCTGACCTTGAACTCACTATGTAACCCAGGCTTACCTCAAACTCCTGGCAATCCTCCTGTCTCAGCCTCCTGAATGATGGGATTACAGGTATGGCTCATAATCAATTTTAGAACATTTAATCACTCCCCAAAAGAACATTATATCCATTAGTAGTCATGCTGTATTTCCCCCAAACCTCAGTTCTAGGCAACCACCCACAAGTCCATCTTTTCTTCCTTCCTCCCTTCTTTCTTTCCTGCCTTCCTGCCTTCCTTTTTTCTCTTCCTCCCTCCCTTCCTTCATTCCTTTTTTTTTAATGCTGTATACCCAGCCCCTTTTTCATTTTGAGACAGTCTTGCTAAATTGCCCAGGCTGGATTTGGAATTGCAGTTCTCCCGCTTCAGTCTTCAAGAGCGCTGGGACACATGCACCACTGTTCTCAGCCAAGGTGCTTTCTGCTTCTATAGATCCTGAAGATTTCACATGACAGAATCATACAGTATGGTCCTTTATGAGTGGCTTCTTTCATTTAGTACATTTCAAAGTTCATTTAGTTGCAAAGGCATCAGTACTCTGCATCCCGCTGTGTGGATGTACCACGTCGTTTGCCTCACCTGAGTTGTCCCCAGGCTTTGGCTATTACAGATAACGCAGTGATGAGCAAGGGGCACACATCTTCCTTGCCTTGAACAGAACCTAAGAGTAGAACTTCGGTGTCACTTGGTAACTGTGTGTTTACGCTTTTGAGGTACTGACAGACTTTGAAGTGTCTGTGCCCTTTCGATCCCCAGCAGAGATCATGGGTGTACCAGTGTGTCCACGTCATCACCAGTGTCTGCCATTGTCCATCTCTCTGATCAGAGGGGTGGGAAGCAGTACCTCACCATGGTGCTGACTTGCAGTATCCTCATGCTTAATGATTCTGAGCCTCTTTTCTTGTTTATCAAACATTTCTTTATTTACGTTTTCACTGGAGAAGTGTCTGTTGTTTATTTCCCTATTTTTTAAAAAAATTATTAGTCCTCTTATTGCAACAGCAGAAATACAGAAACAGCACTCAGGGTTTGGAGGCAGCTTTATTTATGTTGTCAGGCACCGATCGGGATCATTCCCAGAATATCAGGCTTTGATCTCCAGTAGTCAAGGGCTTTTATGGGATAAGTAAGCAGGAAGTACAGAGGCAGAATGGCTTGTCAACTGGGGATTGGTTTATGCAGTGTGCATCACAGTGACCAGCCATTTCCAAGAGACAGGAGCAACCAACAGAACTGGAACAGGAACCGTTACCTGGGCAACCAAGAAACTGAAGTACACTGTGGGGGGAGGGGGCATTTTCTGTTACATAATTCCTGAATTGTAATTGTCCTTTGTGTTTCAAGTACAAGTCCCTTATCTGATACAGCATTTACAAAGCCTAAGACTGCTGAGTGCTGGAGTTGTAGGCATGTACCACCATGCCAGGACTTGGCATCCATTATTGGAGAGATGATTCTTGAGCTATGAAAAGAGTGTAGTGGTAAAGTGCTTGCTTAGCGTGCAAGGAGGTCCTGAGTTTGATACCCAGCACCACAAGAAGGGCAGGACAAAAGATGATTCTTTTCTCCATCCATTCAATTCTTTTGGGACACTTGTCAAAACTCATTTATGCCAGGCATGGTGGCACACACCTGTAATCCCAGGACATGGGAGGCTGAAGCAGGAGGATCACCATGAGTTTTAGGCCAGCCTGAGCTACACAGAGAGACTCTTCTCAAAAAAAAAAAAAAAAGGAAAAAACCCTCAAAGCAAAAATCTCACTTGACCCTTAGGGTTTATTTCTGGAATCAACCCTATTCCTTTGAACTATATCTTTTCTGTTTTTTTTTCACTAAGCTACCCAGGCCGGGCATGAACTTGTGAACCTTCTGCCTCAGCCTCCCAGAGCGCTGGCATCACAGGGTGTACCACCGCGCTGAGCTGGAATTCTTGTTGCTGCTGCTGCTGGCGATGGCGGTAGTGGTGGTAGCGGTGGTGGTGGTTTTTGTTTGTCTGCAGGGCTGGGGAATCCAGCCCAGGGTAACGCACTGTAGGATGTCTGTTAATTAATAAATGTATCTATTTACCTGCTATACATCTATTCAGTCTCCTTCAGCCAGTCTCAGTAGCTCTGTCTTCCTAGAAATGTGCCTATTTTATCCTTTTAATTTCATTTGTGGACATACCTTTGCTCCTAGCATTGCCTTTTGATCCTTCAAAAAATGTTTGTAGTAAATGTCTCCTCTTTCGTCCCTGCTTTCAGTGATTTTGGTCTTCTCTCCTTTTATTAGTCTGTATAAGTAGGTGTGTTAATTCTGTTAATTTCTTCAAAGATCCAAGTTTTAGTTTTTCCTTTCCCTATTGTTTTTTTCCACTCTAGTGTTTATTGTTCCCCTCCTTCCTTTCCTGGTTTCTTGTGGTGAAGCTTAGATTGTTAAGAGCTTCATCTTCCTTTATGTTTTAGACTTAGGGTTTTTTTTCTTGCACTTATGCATTTTTATTTTATTTTCGTTTTTGTGAGGCAGGGCCTTGCTGTGTAGCTCAGGCCACCCTCACACGGTGCTCCTTCGCCCTCAGGCCCCCAGTCCTTGATTGCAGATGTACGCCACCATGCCCGGCTGTTCGTTATTGTTAACTATAGTCACTATGCTGTAACTAGATCCCTAAAACTAATCCATCTTTTTTTATTTTGAAGAGAAGAAAAAAATAACCAAAACAAAGGCAAAATCAAAACAATGTGAAAACTATAAAAATGATGCAGAATTTCAACACAAGATGACAGGAAATCTACAATGGTTGTTGTATTACTTATTATAATCTTAAAAGTAGTTGCTCAGATTACCAGACATATGTATGCAACATTGAGAAAACAATTAAATGTTAACTATTCCTTTCAATAAACCAATAGAAATTAGTAGTGCAATTATCTTAGCTATCTTCTGTGTGTGTCCTGTGTATATATTTCCCTTCCTTCTTTCTTTTCTCCTTTCCCTCATCCCAGTGGTTCTTTCCTATTAAGCAGTTTCTTTCCCTTTCACAATGTCTATTGTACCTTTCAGTTTTATTTACTCTTTCAGGTTCTTAAACGAGGGAGACAATATGATGTTTGCACATGTGGGTCTGGTTTATTTCACTTGTGAGTATGGCCTCCAGTTGCATCCATTTACCTATAAAAGTCTTGGATTTATCTTTCTTTACAGCTGAGTAATATTCCATTGTATGAAAATACCACATTTTTCTTATCCACTCCTCAGTTGATGGGCATTTGGGTTGTTTCTAAAATTTTGCTATAACAAATAGTGCTGCTGTGAACATGGATGCACATCTATGGCTGTGGTATGATGTTTTTAGTTCTTCTGGGAATATACCTAGAAGGGGAGTGGCTGGGCTGAATGGGGCCTCTAATCCTAATTTTTTGAGGAATCTCCAGACTGCCTTCCAAAGTGGCTGCACTTGTCCACATTGCCACCAAGAGTGGAGAGAAGTTCCTTTTCCCCCACAGCCCCTCCAGCAGCTGCCACTGTGCTGTTCCTGAGTGTGACTTTTAAAAATTATACAGATAAGTGCAGATCATGAGTTGTCCTTTTGTGCCTAACTCATCTCACTTTGCATGTCTTCAGGCTCATCCATGTTGTCACAGATGACAGGACTCCCTTATTTTATTTTACATATCTAATTATTTACTTAGAGACAGGGTCCCACTATTTAGTTCAGGCTGGCTTTGAACTCAAAGCCATCCTCCTGCCTCAGTCTCCAAATGCTGGGATTATAGGCATGCACCACCATGCCCAGCCGAGTCCCTCATTTTAAAAGGCTAATACTATTCCATTGTGTGTGGCATATTTTCTTTATACACCTATCTGTCAGTGAACACAGTTTAGTTCCATATCTTGGCTACTGTGAAGAATGCTTCAGTGAACGTGGAAGTACAGGTATCTTTTCGACATACTTGTTTCATTTCTTTTGAATATAAATCCACACATACTGTTCCTGGATCACTTAGTTCTATTTTTAAAATCTGTGTGCAGCTTGTTTTTCATAATCGCTCTTCTTTAAATGTAGGTGTTTACAATTATAAATCTCCCTTTCTGCACTGCTTTTCTCCTCCCTCAGGTTTTACTATGTTTTCAATGTAATGAATCTCAAAGCATTTTCTGATTTCTTTTCTGGTTTCTTCTTTGGCCACTGTTTACTCACAAGTGTGTTATTGAAATTCCACACAATTGTTAATTTCCCCAGTGTCCTTCTGTTGCTGATTGCTAATTTCATTGACTAAGAAATATACTTTGGATGATTTCAATTCTTTTAAATATATTGAGGCCTGTTTTATGGAATAACAGAGTGTTCCTCCTGAAGAACATCCATGAGCTCTTCTGCTGTTCCTCATAGAGTAAGTATTCTATAGCTATCTGTTAGGTCTGGTGGGCTTTTATTATTATCTTTTGACAGTACCGGGGATCAAAGTCAGGACCCTGCGCTTGCCAGGCAGGCGCTTATTCCACTGAGCTATATCCCCAGCCCTGGTTGGCTTATATGATACAAGTTTTCTGTTTTGTACTGCCTGAAACCCCAGGGCTGGAGAGGCTGAGGCAGGAGGATTGCCATGAGTTTGAGGTCAGCATGGGTTACATAGAGAGTTCAAGGCCTGTCTCAAGCAAAACACAAATAGTCAAGTTTTTTGTTTCCTTGGTGATCTTCTATGTAGTTATGGCCCAGTGTTCTGCTCATAATAAGTAATCAAGCCTGGGCATGGTGGCACACACCTGTAATCCGAACACTCAGGAGGCTGAGGCAGAAAGATTGCTGTGAGTTTGAGGCCATCATGAGTTACACAGTGAGTTCAAGGCCAATCTGAACTATGTAGCAAAAACCTCACATGCACACACACACACATACACACACACACACACACACACACACACACACACACACACAAGAGATGGGTATTGAATTTACCACTTATTATCATCAAATTATCTAGTTCTCCTTTCAACTCTAAAAGTTTTCTCCACATGTTCTTGGCCTTTTTGTTTCACCTAATTTTTATGATAAAACAAGAGTTAGCCTATACTATAATTGAAAATAATTGATGTTTATTAAAAGTGTGTCACACTGTGGGTGAGTGTGGTGCTATAGACGTCTCCTAGCTACTAGGGAGGCTGAAGCAGTCTTTTAATTGAAGTAATTTATTTTGTGTTACTGAGTTTTCTAAGACACTTACTTACACAAAAAGCACAATTTAACCAGGTATGGTAGCACACTTCTATAATCCCAGAACTCTGGAAGTTGAGGCAGGAGGGTTCCAAGTTTGAACCTGGCCTAGGCAACTTATCAACTTAATGAGATGCTGTCTTAAAACATTTTTGCAAAGAGCTGGGAATGTAGTTCAGTTCGAAGGCCCTGGGTTTGATCCTCAGTATTGAAGTAAACAATAAATAAAACAAATTAATAGAAATTTTCCTTGGTTGTTTGCTTTATCTTTGGGGGAGGGGATCAGGATTTCATTATGCAGTTAAAGCTGGCCTTGAACTCACTTTGTAGCTCTGGCTAGCCTCAAATTCAGATCCTCCTGTCTGAACTTGTTGAGTGTTAGGACTACAGGTTTGTACTATTATGCCTGGCTCTTTTTTTTTTTTTTGAGATAAGATCTCCCTGTGTAGTGCATGATACCCCTTGTGGTGATTCTCCTGCCTCAGTCTCCCAAGTGCTGGGATTATGGGTGTGCACCATGCCTACTTTTTTTTTTTTTAATAGGAGCTGAATATGTTACTCAGGCTGTATTCAACTCCTGGATTTATGTAATCCTCTCAGTACCTGGGACTACAGCACATGCCACCGTGCTCATTTTATTTTATTTATTTTATTTTTTCAGTACTGGGGATTGAACCCAGGACCTTCTCAGCCCTAAAGCCCTAGCCCTTTCGAGACATGGCCTCACGAAATTGTATAGGCCGGTCTTGTATTTACAATCCTGCTGCCACAGGCTCTCAAATATCTGTGAGCACGGGTGTATGCCAAGAATCCTCAGTTTAGAATTGTGTTTTAATTTAGACTCAGTGTGTGTCTGCCCCTGAACAGGAGCCATAAAGTCCTAGTCTGGCTCCTGTGCCATGCCTGGAGGGTATGTGGGCCAGGCAGAATGGTCAGTGGTCAGGATTAGGGTTCCATCTGGGGCTCAGGGAAGTTATGGAAGCTCAGTGCACGGATGTGGGCACAGGGCAGGGAGGAGGAAGCAAGTGTCCCGAGGTGTGCCTGGGCCTGAATGACCCAGACCCAGGGAGGGTCTGGCCTCCAGTGGCTGGGTTAGAAACTAACCAGTGTCTGATGTCTCCGGCACTGAATGAATGTGAGAATTACCACCTTTTCTCGCCCCGCAGGTGAAGAGTCTCCTCACAAGCACCGTGAGAGCCGGGGAGGGTCGCTGATTTACCACCTTGTGTTCAGATTTGGCTTCACCTAGGAAAGGACAGACCTGTGGCAATTTCTCCTCCCATCAGGGGGCCCTCCAGACTCCAGAGCTTCCCTTCCCGGGTTTCCCCAGTATCTGCCCCTTCCTTTTCCCCACTCAGCTGAAGCACCACCTGTTTCCCGTTCCACCTCCCACCCAGCGGGAAGAACAGATCCCTAGGAGGGAGGGCTTACGTTTCTCCCGCAGCCTCTCCGCAGCCAAAAACGCTGTCTTGATTTTTAAAACAATGACTTACCCCTCCTCCTTTTGTTTCCTGAATCGCAGACCTAAAGGCACGAAATTGCAACAATAAAACGTGAACTGCAGTTCCTGCGGTGCGAGACCAGATGAGGCCCGTGGCCCTCATGTTTGGACACAGGCTCACTTCTCCAACCACCTAGCCACTGGCCCAACTGGTTGCTTCTCTTTTGGAGGCTGGTGTCAGCTTCCTGCTCCTGCGGCCACGAGACTGTGCAGTGGGCATGCAGCCAGGCCCACTCTGCAGAAGCCCCTCTGCTTCCCACCCCGATCACCCCAGCCCTGCCCAGAACTGGATTGTGGGGTTGTTTTGGTTTTTGTTTTTGAGACAGGGTTTCACTATGTAGCCCAGGCTGTCCTCGAACTCCCAATGGTCCTTCTGCCTCAGCCTCAAGAGTGCTGGGATCACAGGCAGCCACCACGCCTGCCCTCTGGGGTTATATAATAGGACATTCTCAGTGGGATTCCTTGGGGAAGGGGAAAGCGGCCTGGGAAGGAAAAATAGTGCAAGGATACAGAACACAAGAAGACAAGCTCTGTTTTTTAGGCTAGGGTGCTGGGGCTTCCTCCTCTGCCTTTTCCAAAGCCCCCACCCCAAGGCTACCCAGAGCCAAACCCAGGGGTTGCTGCCCAAGACGAAGTAGGAGGAGCCAGCTTGTTATGTGAAATAAGGAGCTTTAAGATGAAAAGCGGGCTGTTCCTTGGGAGGTGGGGTGTGTCCTGGAGAGGGTGGGGTGTTAGCAGAAGCCCCACTGAGTCAAACAATGGCAGGAAAGGAAACCTCATTTGCCACAAGATTTTCTTCAGGGGTAGGTCTGAGCAGCCTTTTCAGGCAGGAGTGTTTGCATAGCTGTTCCCAGAAC
Organism: Dinomys branickii; assembly: GCA_004027595.1. NCBI lineage: Eukaryota > Metazoa > Chordata > Mammalia > Rodentia > Dinomyidae > Dinomys > Dinomys branickii. The sequence continues at coordinate 66,664 of PVLD010002293.1, forward strand.
AGAAGGTAGTATTTTCTTCAAATGCTTTTCAAAATATGCTTGTGTGTATGTCTGTGAGTGAAACAGAGATGGAGGTGTGAGAAGGGATCCAGATCTTGGAAGCCTGGAACACCAGAGTTTAGATTTTTTCCCCCGTAAAGAACATGATGGAGTTTCAGAAAGATTTCTTTGGCTGTTGTGAAGATTGGATTCAAGGGGCCAAGAGTGGAAAGAGTTGAGAAACTACTATAGTATTCCAGGTCTGGTAAGGCCTGATGTGGGACAGTGGCTGGAGGACGGTGAGGCCAGCACTAGCCTTGTACTCAGAAGGAGAGAAGGACCTAGAATGTTTGGTAAGGAGAATCAGCAGAAGTCTTACGCTGGTGCTGGGACAGAGACAGAACTGGGGTCAGACACACCTTACTCAAATCTATGGGAACAAAGGCAAAAACTCTTCTAGAAAACTCACATCTCATAGCTTGGCTAGAACTAAGCCCGTTCATTTGGAGTGGGAAAGTAAACTGAGGCAGACTTCCAGTAAGACAGGGTCAGAGAGCGGGAGTCTCGGCACAGGCCCAGGCTTCCCACAGTGGCTCTTCATTCCCTCCCTACTACCTCTGGAAAATGGAGTTTTACCAACACACACACCACACACACACACACACCACAGCCCAGGCCCAGGGGAAACCAGTAAGGAATTCTGACCATGACATGCCTGCTAGAAGCTCCTCGATGGAGGATCAGGCTCCCTAGATCCAGATGTGCAGGGAGAGAGATAGAGATACGAGAGAACTGGCAGGGGTGGGGGACAGCATGAACCTGGAAGGGACTGGAAGTTGGGCACTTAAAGAATACTTGTTTTTAAGCACGAGAACAAGAAAGAGTATTCTAACACTTTTTATTGAGCACCTACTTTGTGCCAGGCACTATGTGTACTTATAATCCTCACAACGACTTCGGAGGTAGGCATTACACATACAAGGAAACTGAGGCTCTGCCAGGTTATGCAGCTTGTTCAAGGTCACACAGCTGAGCTGGAGCTGGAGCTGGGCATCTGTCAGGGGCCCAAGGCTTTCAGCAGGCATTTTTCACACAGAGGTGGGCGAAGGGAGGCATTCTCCAGGGAGTAGAGCACTGGGCAGGACGGTTGAGGGAAGCTGAGCTCTACCCTGTTTTCCACTTCCTCCTTTCCCCAAGCCAGCAGCAAAGTCAGGAAAAAACTCCCTCTGCTGAGGCTGACCTTAAGGAAAATGGCTGCAGTGAAAGCCCTTACCCTGCATACATGTTGGCAGGTGTCAGTGCACGTGAGGCCAGAGCACACCGCAGCCAGAATAAGGACACTGCTCACGTTCAGGCCACTCCCACCTCGTGTGCAGTTAGACAGCCAAAGAATCTGGAAAGAGCTGTTTATTTCCTATCAGAGTCCTAGGGAAACCACCTGGGCAAGGGCCAGCTCAACAACCAAAGCCCGGAATTTGCGCCTCCCTGTCCTCCCAGGCTTAGCTGGCCGCAGAGAGGTTGCGCTCCTTCCACAGACTCAGGACCCACGGTGTGTGCCCTTCTCCTCCCCCCACGTGCACACGCACGTGCACACACACATTCCTGAGGTGAGGCATCAAGTCTGGCCTGCATAGTGCTGTTCGTCTGTGGCCATCAGGCACACCAGGCTCGTGGCTGACCCACCTGTGTACACAGGGCATCAGTGCAGTGCTAGGAGTCGCTACGTGAGTAGGGCAACAGAGATGGCTCCAGGCTGAGCCGCCCTCTGCCTCTGAGGGGAACGCCTGCCTCCTCCTCAGTTAGCCATTCCTCCAGAGGGAGCGGGACCAGGTCAGCCACAGGTCAGGCATCTGCTGGGAATGCAGGGCCTGGCCTCTAACACCAAGAATGTGTACTTTCTAAGTGTGGCCCCTAGGGACGCTTTGGGGACTGCTAAAGAGGATTGTGTCCCCACCTTTGAAGGACAAACATGGCATAAAGGTGATGACAGAAGAGGCTTCTTTGTGCTTTTGTTTGTTTTTGGAACCAGGAATCGAACTCAGGCCCTCCTGCTTGTTAGCCAAGTGCCATGCCACTGAGCTGTACCCCCGGGCCCCTCTTTGTGCTTTTAAAACCGGACCACGTGTAGCAGACAGAGAACGGACCTTTGTCTCTTGTGAACTCTCTGCCTCCACCATGGAGAAGAGATTTCTGCAGACCGGAGCGACAGTGGGAGGGAAAGGGACTGTTAGGACTGCGCACTGGAGCGAGAGATTGCTTCGACGACCCCTGCTAGCTCCAGGACTTCTCAGTCTGAACCCAAGTAGGGGGCAGCACAGAGGTGGTGGCTTCCTGGGGCGAGGCTTGCGGTGCAAAGAAGAGTAGAGGTCTGGAGCTAGCCGAGTCCCTGTCCTGGGCCGGATCAGGACACCCAGGTGAAGTAGGCGACCTCGTCCAGGTCGACTGGGTAATCTGTGAGCAGCCTGGGCGTCTTCTCGAAAAGCTCACCCTTGTAGCTGCGCCACTTGCCGGCGGGTAGGTAGACGTCGCGCTCCTGCTTGCCTGGCTCCAGCACGGGTGCCACGAGCAGCGTGTCCCCGATGAGGAACTGGGAGTCGATGTGGTGCGTCAACTCGTCGCCGGGCGCGATCCACCACAGCGGGCGCACGATGGGGTCGCCGGTGTCCGTGATCTCTCCCGCGAGCTCCAGCAGCAGCGGCGCCACCAGCGACGCCCGCAGGGCCGCGAACTTGTGCGCGATGGCCACCACCTCGGCGCCATACTGCCAGGGCGGGATGGAGAACTGCATGGCGGGCATGAAGGCCGCCACCTCCAGCCAGCGCACGTAGAGCTCGCGCTCCGGGCCGTCGGGGCCGCCGGCCGTGCGCTCGGGCACCGCGTTGCCACCCACCATGTCCGGCAGGATGAAGGCGTAGCCCAGCATGCTGACAGTGAGCACGGCGGGGATGAGCGAGCGCAGCCCCAGGTCGTAGCCCCACACCGAGTCGCGGTCCACCAGGCGGAAGAAGCAGGAGATGTTCTGCGACTGGTAGCCCACGCGCACCTCTGCCCGCGAGTAGAAGGGCAGGGCCATCTCCGTGTAGCGGCGGCTCCAGACGCTGGGGTCCGCGAGTGGCCGGAAGGTGCTGAAGTCCCGCGGCAGGTAGCTGACCTCGCCCGCGTCGAACTTGAAGGAGGCCACGCCGTAGCGCGAGCGCAGCCGCTGCAGGTGGCCGTGGAACCAGTCTCGGGCCTCAGGGCGTGTGAAGTCCAGCACGGCGCCGATGCCGTTCCACCAGCGTACGAGCGCGGGCAGCCGGCCCGTGGGCTCGCGCACGAACAGCTCGCGCTCCACGCCCTCGCCGAAGCGCGAGGAGTTGTAGTTGACAAACGGGTGCACCCACAGCGTGACGGCGAAGCCTGCCTCGCGCAGGCGGTCGAACATGTCGCTGGCGTTCGGGAACTTGGCCTCGTCGAAGTCGAAGTCACCGTAGGCGGGCGTGTACATGTCATCGATTTCCAGGTGGCTGCTGTTGAAGTGGTGCTGGCGGATCTGCTGGGCGAAGCGCAGCACCTTGTCCTGGTCCACCGCGCGCCCGTAGAGTGCCCACGTGGACCAGATGGGGTGCTGGAAGGCCTCGGGCGCGGGCACGCGGGACGGCTTGTTGAAGTAGCGCCGCACCATGTATTTGTGGATGGAGGTGACGTCCGAGCCCACGCACACTCGGTAGCTGAGCTCGGGCACCGCGGGGCGGCCGGCGGGCGGCTTGTAGGGCGTGTCGTGGTAGCGCGCCTGCAGCCGCAGGGAGCGCTCGGTGCTGTTCCAGCCCAGGTGGAAGGGCACGGAGTCATTGACCTTGATGGCGGCTGCACGCGACGACAGCCAGTAGCGCTCCAGGATGCCCCCGAAGGCGGCGTCGGAAGAGTAGACGTCGCTGGTGACGAATGGCTGCGGCTCCTGCTGGCCGTCCAGGCGGATGGGCCAGTGCTGCGTGCGCATCTCGGCGCCGCCGTACCAGTGCGCCTTGGCGTCGCCCAGGAACATGGCGTGCTCCACAGCGCGGCCGGCCGCTGCCTCCTCCCAGCGCACGCGGTAGCACATGACCGTGTCCTTGGGCCGCACCGTCTGGATGAAGAAGTGCAGCGGGCGCCCGTCGGCCGCGCGCGAGCAGCCCAGCATGGCGCCGTCGCGGCTGCAGGAGTCCAGGTCCAGCGCGCCGGAGCGGAAGGCCAAGCGGAAGACCTGCTCGCCCTTCTGGTTGCGGATGGAGAAGCCGCCGCGGTTGAGGTCCAGCAGCTCGGCGCGCAGGCGCTCGGCTTTGCGAAGGGAGGCGCTGTAGTAGCACCAGGCCACGACGGCGGCCAGCACCAGGAACAGCCCCAGCACGGCGGAGCCCAGCAGCGGCCTCAGCTCTTTGGCTGGCTTGGGCTTGGCGGGTGAGAAGTTGTCGGGCAGGAAGGTGTACATGGGTGCGGCTGCCGCGACCTCAGGGCTCCTCTGGCCTGCGTGGTGGTGGCGGCGGTGGCCGTGGCGGGGCCGGGCGTAGGCCTGGTTGTTCTCTTCAAGGTTCTGGGGCATCAATCAATCCCCAGCTAAGGAAGGAGCAGGCAGTGGGGCCACTCGACCAAGTCCGTCTGAACCTGGCTGGAGTCTGAAAGGGAGAGAGGGAACTGAGCCTTCTCGTTCGGAGTAGTACTGTATTTCCCCCAGGCTTTCAGCCGTCGGTCACGAAGTCCGTTTCTCTGCGCCCTTCTTTCTCTGCTTACCAGTAAAACCTTTGTGGGTCACCTCCCTCCCTCTGCCACCCACCTACTGTCCCGCCCCCTTCCTGTTGGGGCACTGTCCCTTCTCCCCTAGAGCAGCACCTTGCCAGCGGCCTCCCCGTCCCTGACTTTATTCCCTTCAGCGTTGTTTATTCACAGCAACCACAGGGCTCCGGCTGAAAGTACGGGTCCCTAGCTTGGAGGCCTGCAGAGTGAACCCCAGGACAAAATTCAGAAATACAGAATTTAAGAAGTGCAAACTTTGCAATCGAAGCCAAAGACATGATGTGCTCTCAGCCACCTTTCTGATTCTGCTCCAGCTAGGCCTGGCCTGTCTCTGCCCAGCGGAGTCCTTCAGGCCTCCTTGCCCGGGAGAGTTCATCCACCCAGCCCAGGATTCTGCCCTTTACCTACCATCGCGGTAGGGATCAGATGGCCACATTTCACACATAGCTTCTCACAAACTGTGTGCTAAACACCCAGCTATGGCTGCAGGGAAACACAGGCTTGGGGGAAGGTATGTGTCTTAACCTGCTCTCCAAGGCTGTACCGCCGTCAGGGCAGAGTCCAACAAAGAAATAGCCCCAGTCAGGTGCACACACAGGCAGACACTTCATTGGCTGACCAGCTACCTGACTGTTCCAGCTGGGCGGTGGGAAGAGGGAGTAATTAGCCTCCTCCCAGATGCCAGTGTGTGTCTCTGTCCCCAGTGACTTCAGGGAGGCTCTGTAACTATTCAAATTTTTAACCCCTCCAGCTACCCAGTGCAGACACTATCAAAACTGATGCGGATCAGAATTCTGACCTACAGGACAGATGGCACAGCGTCTCTTACACTTCCTTCCCCAGGCTGCGCGCTCCTAAATCCCTAAGCTTTCAGTCCCTCCTGGTTTCTGGAGCAGCCTCTCCAACCCCTCTCAGCCCACACAACAGCTTTCCTCCCCTTCCTGCAGGTGCGGGTTATGAGACCCTCCCCCTGGAGAATGCAGGTACTGTAGTGCCTTTACCTGATGCCCCCAAAGCTAAGCAGAACCTAAAGAAGGCCTTAGGAGCTCAGACCAGATTTGCTGAATACTCCTGTTCATTCATTCAAGACAGCCACCGCTTCATTCTGGGCAGCACCCAGGGGAGGAGGTTCCTATCCAAACAGGACAGATGCACCCCGTCCTCACATCAAGTCAGACCCCTCCTGACCCTGAGTGTGAAGAGGCTGCTTTGGGGACCTTAAGCCTTTCCTAACTTTTGGGTTCTGAAAATCTGAGGTTGTAGGATTCTAGGTATTTTTTCTTCTTCATGATACTGGGTGTTGAAACCAGTACTGTAACTCTAAACTACATGCCTAGTCCTTTTTACTTTTTAAATTTTAAAACAGTATCTCCCTAAGTTGCCCAGGTGGGACTCAAACTTGCACCCTCCTGCCTCAGCCTCCCTCAGTGCTAGGGTTACAGTCTTGCACCATCATGCCCGACCTGCTTGCATTCTTTAAATTTTGTTTCCAGCCTCTCCAGCATGTTTTGGGAGAGATACTGGCCTAACTAAGCTGCCCGAGCCCCATGGCAGATATAAGCTGTGTGGCTGAGATGAAGACAAGCTTCCATTGGGTGGGCCAGAGAACGGTGAGGCCTGTCTTTTCAAGAGACCAGTCAAGGACTCTCAGGAGCTTCAAAGGAGCTTTTTGGTTTGGTTTGGTTTGGTTTTTTGAGATAGGGTCTCACTCTGATTTCAGGCTGGCCTCAAACTCATGATGATCCTCCTGCCTCAGCCTCCCAAGTGCTGGGACTACAGGTGTGTGCCACCATGCCCGGCTGAAAGGAGCGATTTTAATGGCATCTAGCACCAGGACTGTGGAGGAGGAACTCTTGTAGTTCCAGTGTGGGCAGTGGTTAGAGACCTCTGTAATTTACTGCCTCTGCCATGTGGCCAGCCACAGGCTAATAGCTGAGATGGCCTGCAGGCGGGCTTCCTTGAGCTCTGCTCCTGGGGAGCCCCTCCCACTTGATGCCAACCTGTCTTGTTTGCCAGTCTCTAGTTTGGTCTGAAGGAGAGGGCCGAGCTCCACTCCACTAAGAGGAGGTCATTCCAAATAGAGCCATGTGTTGATATGGTTCCTGGGCGGCACAGAAGGGTGGTGGAAATGTCACAGGCAACTCGATCTGGCCCATCTCCCTCCCTGTCCAGAGACCAGATCCCCAAGGATCGAGTGACTGCGCCTACACAGTCCGGAATACTTCCACACCAACCCTCGGCGCCCCGCTCGACAGCTACACTGTCCAAAGGGGCAGGCGAAGGTCAAGGGACTTGTGGCCCGCTCGGAACCGGCCTGTGCCAGGGCCAAGGTATCCAGGGTCGCTCCACCTACTGGACTGTAGGAGCCAAAGTTCAGCAATCAGGTACCTTCAGCAGCACACCCCCAACCGCCCCAAGGTATTCCCGCGGGGCTTACTCACGCAGTGACAGCTGGGCAGAAGTGGGGACGCAGGGATCCTGCCGCAGATCCCGTCCACACAGCCTGCTGTGACCTGCCACCGCGCTGCACCCGGCGCTGCCCGCTGGACCCGGCCCAGCCCCTCCCCGGCCCCGCCCCAGGCTCCTCGGCCCCGCCCAGGCCATCCATTGTGGCCGGGCCCCGCCCCGCCCCGCCCCTCCCCTGGCACCCGGCCGCTACCCCACCCGGCGGGACCTGGAGCCCCGCCCTCTGGCCCCGCCTTCGTGCTCCGTGCGGGCGCTGCCCCTGGCCCGGCTGAGCCGCGCTTGCCCTCGAGTGGGCGGGGTTGCGCCAGGCCTGTTGGGAAATGTAGTTCTGGGGGAGGAGCGTTGCAGAATGTTGAGGTTCTTGGAGCTACTAGTTTGGAAAGCGTGTGACAGCACTGTTTACTTACACGGGAAAGAAGCAGCGCGACTCGGGGAGGCCGGCAGCCCCCGCTGCAGGAAGGCGCCTCCCAATCGAGCGTCCCCGAGGGAGCTCATCCTTCCAACCAGCTGTGGCCCACTGTCCATGCCCCCTGGATGGGCCACCGTCTAAGGCCAGGGACTGAGAAGCCGGGTTTCTGCTCGGTTTTACAACGACCCCGCCCCTGCCTAGTGACTCATGGGCTGCACCCCGTCCTTTTGGCGTGGGCGCTGGTCAGAAGAGAGCAGGGCAGAGGCAGGTGAGCTGTCACCCTCTCCCTGGGGACTGCGGGTGATGGAGGACTCTTGAGATTTTGCATCTCTAATGGAGAAAGGAAAATGCCGAAGAACTAGCGATAGCAGAACATCCCCAAGAGCCAAGACAACGATTTTCACAACCTGAAAGTTTTTGGTTATGAGCGCCTGCAGACTTCTTTCAGATCTCTTAGGCGTGGGGTCGGGGAGGGCAACGATGGCCTCGGGACACAGCCCTTTGGGAGGCCAAAACAGAGCCTCTGCGAGCAGGGCCAAGGCTTTGAGAACACAGCTTGCGGTGGGAGGGAGGGATACATGTCTTCTGAGGCATCTAAGTTTGGGCATTCTGGGGAAATGCGTACCAAGGGGGTCTTCATGTGGGTGGGAAACAGATGGGTCCTCGCTGCCCAGGGCGGGGGGACTCGTTCATTTAGGCCCGATGGTGAGGGGGCACACTAGCTGGACAGTCACTGCTGTGTCAGGAAAGCACCGAGGCACACAGAGGGATTGGGTGCATGTAGGGTGGTATGGCTGTGGACAACTGAGTGACATAACGAATCACGGGGTTTGGAGGATTCCAAGCCGGGTGACTTGGAGAAACTGGCCTCTCACTTGTAGATGGTTCTGGGAAAGGCCACAGGAGGCAGCCCTTGGGGAGAAGAATTTATTGCTCTCCCTGCTTACCCTGGCCTGCCCAGGCTCTACCAGCAAGGGTAGTTGGGATAGGTCTCAGACACAAACTCTGGGTGGACGATGTAGTTGTTTCTCTGGGGCCCACCGGTCTTCTTGAAGTGACTTGTGTCCCATCTGCAGGGAGAGACGGGTCAGTCCCATGGGCTCTGAGCATCAGAGCGGGCACCTGACTGTCATTCTCAGGGCAGAAATCATCTCAGCATTTTGCCCCTGACGTTGACCCCAGGCTGGGACAATGGCCAACCCTGACCTCCTGACCTCAGGCGTCCTGTTATGCTGTGACACCCATGCACACTCCCTGGCTTTACTTGAAGCCCTGAACCCAACCCCTTGAATCTCAGTGCACTAACTGTAACCCCTCCGTACTGACGTACTGACGTCCTTGCCTTCTCCCTAGGGGCCTCCAGTCCTTTGCCAGTTTTGATTTCCCCATGGCGCTAGCGCCCCCTGGTGGCATTTTCTGTCTGTGCCTCACAGGGGACGCTTGCCCCCAAACCAGCCCCATCCCCAGCCGCCGCCACCACGCTAAGGGCACAACTTGCAGTGCGCGTGTGCAGCTAAAAGTGTGCGCACCAGACTTACCTAAGGTTGGGACACGGGTAGTATGACGGCGGGGGAGTTGTAACAGCACAGTGCATTCCGGGCCAGTGCTCGCAGGGAGACACACTCCTGGGGAAGCAAGTGGCGGGCAGGAGGAGATCGGGCCCTCGCATACCTTGCACCCCACAGTTCAGCCAAGCACTGGGGCGCTTCAGGTAGCGACCCATTGGTCCAGGAGCCCTCCTCCTTCCCTCCAAGACCCTGTGGCGGCACCTGCCCGCGAGGCCTAATTTCTGCTGCCCAGGGTTCCAGGGCAGCCGGGCAGCAGTAGTTGAGGACCAGGGGTCCAGGGATTCCCACTTGGGACAGCAGTTTCTCCAGCCCCACAGAGGAGGCAGCGTTCCCGAGCGTCTTAGAGGCTCAGGCGCTTCTCGACCTCCCGTGCCCTTGTGAAGGGTAGGCCCTGCCTCGCACAATGCCCGGGCTCTCCCGGTTGCGGGGAGCGGGGCATTAGCGTGGCGACAGGCTCGGGACTCCTTCACGGCTGTATGAACTGCCGTCGATTTAGGGTTCTCTCGAGCTCAAAACGTCTCGTCTGCGGCCAAGTTCCCGCAAACGCGGTGCTGCCGCAGAGCGAGCCGGCCTCAGCGTCCACAGCAGTGAGGTGCAAGGACCTGCGTCTGCAGAGGGTGCGGGGCCCCGCAAAGCCAAGGCCACTCGGGTGAAGCGGTCACCATTTTCCTGGCTCATTCTCCCAGCAGTGATCTGGGTTTCTTTGAGAGCGCAAGGCATTTGACAGGCCAGAACCTGAGCCTCCAGGGGCAGGTGTCCAGGTAGTGGTCAGGGTTGGTGGGTAGTAAAGAGGGGCACTGATGTCTGAGGGTTCGCATCCTCAAAATCTCCGTGCGGCAGGCCCTCCAGAGTATACACAAGGGCAGGTTGCTCTTGAGCCAGAACACGGTTGAGTTCTCTGTTCAGGCGTTCGCTTGTGCCTGGAGGCCAGAGGGCCAAACGCAGCAGGGCTCGGGCCCGGCCAGGGGCTGGCAATGGAGACACGTCAGGGATAGAAGCTGGGTGTGGAAAGCAGGGGCGTGAAGGCTCTCGCCTGTAATCCCAGCGCTCGGGAGGCTGAGGCAGGGGGATTGTCACAAGGTCAAGGCCAGCCTGGGCTACATAGTGAGTTTCAAGCCAACATGAGCTATGTAGCGAGACTCAGTCTCAAAAAATCCCAAAACAAACAAAAGAACAAACAAAACAAAAACCCAACCAAATAACAACAAACTGGGCGTGAAGGTGCACGTGGGGCCCAGGGCTGGGACGCGGGGCGGCGCCCGCAGAGGCGTGCGGACCCGGGCGAACCTTACAGTCGGCTGCTCCGAGCACAGGGCCCGCAGTTGGCGGCGCTCGGCACACGGCGCCCCGGACACGCAGTAGTCCATCCCCCGCAGGCAGTAGTGGCGCCCCGAGCAGGCGCTCTCGTAGCCCTGGAACGGCAGGCGGCCCGGTAGCGGGTCCACGCACCCGCATCGGGGCGCGACCTGCGGCAGCGCCTGGTTCCGGGACAGCGAGTTCAGCATGTTCACCATCACGTCGCGCTCTGCGCCGCGGGTCCGCAGCCCAGGAGCCCCACGGACCGCACGAGGGAGAGAGGGGCACAGGCGGTGAGTGGCCAAGGCAAAGGGACGGGCGGAGCCGCGGTTACGCCCGTCCGGACCGCGCTCTCCGCCCACCCCCCACCCCCCGCCCGAGCCCGGCCGCTCCCCGACCCTCGGGGCTGCCCCAGCCCCTGTCGCCCCTTTACCGTAGGCGTTGAGGCGCTCCGGCTTAGGAGGGCACTCCAGGGGCATCCCTCGAACTGCCGTCTCCATCCGCGCCTCCTAGATGTGGCACACATGCTAGCTCAAGCTCTGACCCGAAGGGGCTCCCAGAACGCCCAGACCGCGGCCTGGGCCGCGCCTTCCCACCCTCACCAGCGCGCCGCTGGACTCCGCTGAGTGTTGCGGTTGTCGCTGAGGAATGCTTTGTCTCCGCCTCGGGGCGGGGCCAGGGCGTGGAGCGGGGCCAAAGGGGGGCGAGATGGGGGGGCGTGGATTTGGCCTGGGCTTCTGATAACACCCCTTCGGCCTTTCGCCTTTGATTTTACCCCTCTTTGTCTAGCTGTGCCTGGGTGTCTTAGTAGGAGGCTTTCAATGTTGCTTTCCCATCAAAATCATCAGAGGAGCTGGTGAAAACTTCTGATCTTTGAGGGCGTTCTAATTCAGAAATGTTTCGTCAGCCGTCAGGCTACAGTTCAGCACCTCTGGCCTTGGGGCCTGTCACGTTCCCGGCAGGCGGCCTGGGCCTGGGGCAGGACTCCCTCTCACCTCTTGGCACAGTCTTTCTAATGAGTGGCCTTGCTTCCCTGCTGCCTGTCCTGCTCGCCTCACAAAGGACAGGAGGGTGGGGCAGGGACAATTCATTATTGTCTCTTGGGCCAGCCTGGGTGTCACTGCCAGACCAGCTTGAGAGGGGCAAGCTTTGAGAGGGTAGCATGTCAGGAGTGCACACCAGCTGTGTCCCAGAGAGCCCAGCATGTCACATTTCCCAGCTCAGCTTCCAGCTAAAGAATGCAAGCCTTGGTTTCACACACAGGAAGAGCCCTGGAGCATTGCTCAGTGAAAGGACTGGGAGATGGTGTGTGTGTGTGTGTGTCCAGGCATCTGTGGTGGGAAGAGCAGGTACCTTAGGCAGTCGAGGAAGGCAGGTGCTATACTTGTTCCTGTAGGTGCTGTTGTAAGGTCCTGTCCTCCAGGTGCAGCATGGGTCACTGCTCAGGTAGCTTGGGCAGCATTTGTTTTCTTCATAGGGGCAGAGAGGTCAGATAATGTTACTCATTCCTTCCAGGGTCTGGGACCCTAGATGTTCCTTCTCTGAACCCCAACACAAAGCAGACTCTCACTAGCCTCTCTCAGACCCTTCCCCAAGCCCGCCCTGGCCCCACATTGTCTTTTGACACTGAGGCACAGCCCATAGAAAGCCCACCCAAGCAAATTTTTGAGGGAGGCACAGATCTGTTGCTGGTCACTTTTCATCCTGGCTCCACTTTCTTTGAGTTGGCCAACCTGGGGCCTCCTCCCAATTCACTGTCTCTCTGCTTCTCTGTCTCTCTCCTCTCCCACATCCAGAATCCAGTTTGTTTACCCCGCCTCCTGAAACCACTTCAATCTCTCCCATCTTCTGTGCCCCTGTGGTGTCACTGTCTTATTTCTGTACATCTTAACCACAGAGACAATACGGGTGTCTTACATTGTAAGACAGTTGTTATATTGTCTTATCTAAGCTCAATATAATATCATGGCTAACAAAATGGACTCTGCAGATAGATTTGCTGGGTTTAATTCTCAGTTGCCAAGTAATAGCTATGTGTGATCTTGACCAAGTTAATTAAATTTCCTGTCTTAGTCTCCTCAACTTGAAAATATGGATAATAGTATTATCATAAGGTTGTTGTGAGGTTTAAACCACAAAGCATTCAAAAGAGTACTTGGCACATAAAACACTATTACAGTTAGTCTACTGGTCTCCTTGCCTCATCTTTGAAACTGTACAGTCCAACCTCACATACAAGCTGTGGTACTTTTTCACAGGTGAAAATTTGACCAAAACTTTTCCCTAGTTAAAAGGCTTTAACACAGCCTCAGTCCTCTAAGCTGTCCTGCAGGGCCCTTCATGTCTTCCCCCCAGTAGTCTGAAAGAACTCCTGTGAGACACAGGATGAAAGAAGCCCTAGAGAAGAGCAGGTGAGTGAGGGGAGGGGCAGAGTGTTAGGGTTTGTTCTGAATTCGTGGGTTGTGCACACTGAGTGTGATGTGCTTGGGTACTAGGTACAGTCGACTGTAATCAGATGAAAGAGAATGGATTTTTTTTTTGAGACAAGGTCTTGCTATGTAGTTCAGACTGGTCTTGAACTCACTATGTAGTATAGGTTGCCCAAAACTCATGGTGATTTTCCTACCTCAGTCTCCCAAGTGCTGGGATTATAGGTGTGCACCACGACATCTGGCTAGAATGAAATTCTGGTGTGAATTCAAGGGTGCAAATAAAGCCTCGGGGTTATGAGTAATTAAAGTCATGAGGAAGTTAGATAAAATGGCCTCGTAGGAGGAGCAAGAAGGGAAGAGGGCCCTGGCCAGCACCCCACGGAAGCTGTTTCCATGGTTGCGGGTACATCAGACACCCAACTTGAGAGACTGGAAGAGCTGAGGAAAGAAGTAGTTCTAAGGGCTAGAGTGGTCAGAGGAGGGAGGCACCGAAGTGCATAAGGCAGTGCTCCGAGGGTAAAGAGCAGTCCTACGAATATGGTCATCACAACCACTCAAGTGCAACTTTAATGTTTGTAGGAGATGAAAACTCCTGACCTCAGGCGGGAATTAGTAGTTCGTTCACCAAATATTTACGAAGATTGGTACTTAAATGGCTCTTCAGTAGAGGAGACACAACTGTAAATAAGACAATATTCTGTTTTCTTGGAATGGAAGGGGGACAGTGTAAGGAGGCAAGGAGCTGGGCGTGGTGGCACACACCTGTAATCCCAGCACTGCGGAGGCTGAGGCAGGAGGATCATAGTGAGCAGGACAGCCCAGGCTACTTAGTGAGACCCTGTCTGAACAAACAAACCCAAATATGAACAAGAGCCAAGGAGGCAGACAATTTTCATAAAGCCTGTGAAGGGGTAAGGAAGTATTGATGGCAGGCCCAGACTATGTTTCAGGAATGTTGGCCGTAGAGAGAGTGAGATGGAAACTTGGGCTGGAACAAAACCGAAAATGCTCCAGGTTGAAGATGGGATGTGCAGCAGGGCGAAGGGATGCAGGAGAGGTGGAGATGGCTGAGGGAAAAGGGCTGCTTAGAGGGTGGGAGGAGGTGGCATCTCACGTGCACTGGGGCTTGTCTGGGGAGGTTAATGTTCTCCCCACCACTCTCAGGGTGGAACCCAGAGCTATGCCAGTTCTCTTTTCAGAGAGACTTCTCAAAGGTCAGGGACCTGGTCCTCCAAGGTCATCAGGACAGGTGGTTGGAAGCTGGCTTGGAGTGGGTGTTGCTTAGGGAAAGGCCTAGATGGTGGTTGGAGATGAAGTATGTGGAGGAGCAGGATGGATGAACTGGGCTCAGATTAGGGGTCATTGTTGGGGTTGCTGCTGGGGTCAGAGCTGGGTGAAGGGTGAGGCCCTACCTTCCTCTTGAGAGAGCCAGTACTTCTCAGGCAAGTAGGGGTGGCCTGATATAGAACTCTTATAGCTGTAGTCCTGCGCAGCACATCTGGCCATCTTCTGCAGGGCTTCAGGGTCTGTGTGGCGCTTCATGCTTTGAGTCAGACCCTGGGCAAAGGGAAAGAAGTGGCAACATGCAATGCTGGGCCCAGATCTTGTCCTTTGAGGTCAGCTTAGTCCAAACCCCTTCTGTATGCCAGAGGGATGCTCATGCCAGCTTTGGTTCCTCTTCAGTTTTTTTTGAAACAGCATATAGCCTTGTAGTGCAGGCTGGCCTTGAGCTTACTGTGTAGTCCAGGCTGGCCTCAGACTCATGGTGATCCTCTTGCCTCAGCCTCCCAACTGCTGGGATTATGGGCTGGTGCCACATAGGGAAAGTTAATATTCTATCTCTCTTAGGATGGAACTTGTGGTCTTCTTGTTTGAATCACACACACACACACACACACACACACACACATCCTTCTCCCATCTAAGCCCTTGCTTAGAGCCAAGCTCCTGCCCTCAGTCAGAGTGATACTCTAATCTTATTTCTGTCCTTTCCTGACCGCGGGGGAGTGTGCTCATATTCATGAGTAGGACACTAAAAAAAGTAGCGTCCTTTCTTATTTCCTTTCCTTTTTAGATGTGTCTTGCTATGTAATTCAGGCTGGCCTTGAACTTTCTATGTAGCCTGGATTGGCCTTGAACTGGTGGCGATTCTTCTGCCTCAGTGTCCGGAGTGCTGGGATTACAAGTGTGCACCACCACACCTAGGGGATTGAATCCAGGGCTTGCACACTGGGGTGCACATCTGAGCTTTTCAAAAATTTTTTGAGACTGGGTCTCACTGAGTCAGTAAATTGCCCAGGCTATGCTCCAACTTGTGATCCTCTTGCCTCAGCCTCCCAGGATGCTGGGATTACCTGTGTGTACCACCACACCTAGCTAAAAGAGCTTCTTGAAGGCTTCGAATCACGGGTGAATTTTGGTCAACTATGAACATTGTCGTGGGATGATGTGGTTAGACTATGTTTTACAAACTTTAAGGTCAGTATCCACATCTTTCCTCTCGAAGTCCAGGTTCTTTGTAAAAGATGCTTGCTTAGGTTCTTTATCGAAGTCTCTCGTCAGCCTTTGGCTTGAGGGTGGTGACCCAGTTGCTCATGTTTGAGAGCCTGTGTAAAGAGAGCCGCTGGCAGTTTCAGTGTGCAGCATGTGGAGGTTCACCTGTTTTCAGTGTGGCAACCCGCCTTCCACTTGTATCCCTGTCCTGAGATCCTCGCCAGAAAAATAGGCCTTGTGAATTTTTCAGAGACAGAGGCAGGCAGTCGCCGCTGGCAGGGGATAGAGGAGAGAATTAGTGGGCTTAACTGCTTCTTAAATGGCTTTCAAATAATCCTTACTTAGCCTTGGTCCCGCCTCATCTCCAGTCCTAGGGAAGCCTAGGATTACCAGTTCCGGGGCCATTTGGAAATTCTGCAGGTTTTGAATTGAATTATGTCTTGGGTTTCTTTTCCTGGCTTTGAATTCAGCCTTCTCAGATCTACTAAATCAGCTACTACGTAGCTGTCGTGCGTTCCAGCTCCCACAGTCTTCCCCCCATTGTCCTTCCTTCTCACCCGCCTCATGAGTTTATGCCGTAAGCATCCACTTACTGTGGTTTCCGACGGGGTCAGAACACATATGTGTTCGATTCTAGCCCCAAGAATTATAGTTCTTTATGCATTCTATATACTAATCAGTTACATGCTGCAAATCTCTGAGCTTGTGGCTTTCATCTTTAATTTTCTTTATGGTGTCTTTGATGAACAGAAGTTCTTAATTTAAACATAGTTGAGTTTATTAATCTCTTCTTTTATGCCTGGTGCTTTTTGTGACTGAAGAAATCCACCCATTCTCTCAGACAATGGAGATAATGTTTTCTATTTTCTTCTAAAAGCTGTACTTTTTTACTTTCCATATTTAATTTGTCAGGACTTGATTCTTTGGGTTTGGTATGGGTAAGGGATTCATTTTATTTTTATCAATACATGGATAACCAGTTTTCCATTGAAAGCCACAGATTTGTAATGCTACCCCAAACTCGATATATCTTTTTCAGTAGCTTTATTTCAGTCATCTTTGTTGTATTGTTTTTATATACATGTGGGTCTATTTCTGATTTTTTAATTTCATTAGTTAATTTATCTTTGTATTAATACAATGCTTAATGAATTTCTGTAGGTTTGCAATAAATCTTAATATCTCATTGGGCAAAATCCCCTCCTTCTGCTGGGTCTGGTGGCTCACATCTGTAGGTCCAGCCCTTGGGAAGCTGAGGCAGGAGGAGCACCACAAATTCAAGAGCAGGCTTTGGTACACAGTGAGTTCAAGACCAGTCTGGACTACATAGTGAGATCGTGTCTCAAAAAAAAAAAAAGGAAGAAGAAGAAGAAAGAAAAAAAAAAATCCCCTTTTCAAGTGTATTTTAACTATTTCTTGGACTTTTGCTCTTTTTCTTTCATTTCTTTTCTTTCCTTTTTGTGAGGCAGAATCTTACCACATAGTTAAGGGTGGTCTTGAACTAAATATATAGCCTGGGCTGGCCTCAAACTGATGGAGATCCTCTTGCTTCAGCCTCCCAACTACTGGGATTACAGGTGAGTGTCACCATGCCTGGCTTTTGCTCTTCTTCATAAAATTAGAAACAGTTTGCTAAATTCCTCAAAACATCCTGTTGAAATTAACTGACTGTATCAAATATTTATGATAGTAAGTTATAAGCATGTTATGTCTCTCCATTTATTCAATATTTAATAAAAAGTTTTATAATATTATCCATACATTTTTGCACACACTGATTTATTTCTACTTTAATTTTTTGTTTGAATCAAGTGTATTTTAAAAATTATACTCCCTAAATATTATTATCTGTATAAGAAAACGTGATTGCCTTTTCACCCTATACCCATCCAACTTTTACATTCTGTTATTCTAAGAATTTATATATTCTACATGCAAAATTGCATCATGTATAAATAATGATAGCTTTTCTTTCTTCCTTTCTCTTTTTCTTTCTTTCTTTCAACTCCACTGTAATGTTAAATAGAAGTCATGATAGTAAAAATCTTTGCTTTGATACCAATTTTAAAAAGTTATATAATGCAGGCCAGCCTGACCTAGTTGTTGGGATAATGTTGGCTATATACTTTCAGTATACATCCTTTATCAAATTAGGAAAGTTTACTTCTCATGTTTCCTGAATTTTGTTTTTCTTTTCAATCATGAATGGGTATTGAACTTTAACAACTGTTTCTGTGTCTCTTTTCAAATAGCTTTACTGAGATATAGTTTACATATCATAAAATTCACTCTGTTTAAACATACAATTCAAGGATTTTTAGTAAGTATATATTGTTCAACTATGACCACAAACCGTTTTAGAATATTTCTCTCACCCTTAAAGATTTCTCCTGCACATTTAATTTCTGTCTATTTTGAAATGATTTTGTGGATTTCTCCTGGGACCTGTTAATGTGATAAATGACATTTACTTTTCTAATGTTAAACCATTCTTACACTGATGGAATAAATGCACCCTAACATCATTAATGACTTTTTATTCACTACTGCCTACATTTTCTAATATTTTGTTAGAGTTTTGATTGTTACTTACGCATAATTTTCTTTTCTGATACTGTTCTTGATTAGTTTTATGCTAAAGCTGTACTGGCTTTATAGAATGAATTGGGAATCTCTCTCTTTTCTCCTGTTCTTTGGGAGCTTGTGTACAACTGAAATAAACTGTTCCTTGAGCATTTGAAGGAATATAATTTAATTATCTGTACTGGAAAGTTAGATATTTTCTTAGTGGAAAGTTTTAAAATTATTGGCTTAATTCTTTAACTTTTATAGGAGCATCTGGCTTTTCCAAATCCTCTTACTCAGTGCAAGACCCTTGATTTAATCCTCATTACTGCAAATCAAATCAAGCCAAGCCAAGCCAAGCCAAGCCAAGCCAAACCAAACCAAACCAAACCAAACTCTAAGAGCCAAAAATAGACAAAAAAGCAAACAGACTCCACAAAGCTGCTGTCTTTGCATCTCTCGTTGAGCCTGAAGTCATAGGTGGCAGGAAAGAGGAGAGTTAGGCTTGAAGCGAGGAAAAGCAAGACAACCCAGAGCCCAAGAGGACACCTAGGGCCTGCATGTGTCCGCTGCTGCTAATGTGATGATGGGGGTGGCCTTCAGGATACAGGTGCACTTTGCAGTGGAGCTGTGCACACATCTGGCCCGGGACCCAAAGAAGTTGGAGGAGGAGACGAAGCCGAAACTGAAGGAGCTGTGGCCACAGGTTCCCTCCATCAACACGGGGAGCAAAATCTGCAACCCTGTGCACAAGCTTTGGTGTCCCGCCCGTGTGGACGTCATGAGGGTAAGAGTGGCCACTCTTGCATTCGTGCTCTCCAAATCCCGTGCAAATTTTTCTTGTGTACGATCAGGAACAACTTGTGGAGGGAAATTCTGGAAAGTGTGGTTTCAGCTAGTCGACAGTGCGAGCCACTCTGAACATATCCCTTTACAGCAACATGAGGGTCTTGGGACCCCTTGACTCTGTCCGGTTCCAACTTACGTGGTACCATTTTCTCGTGTTTTAGCTCTTTCTTTAAATATTACAAATTAAAAACCACTACAATTATTTTCTAAAGATAATATTTGCTGAGATTACAGGTATGTGCCACCATGCCCGTGACATTTGGGTTTTAAAAATACTTTTATTTTTAAAATTTCTACACCATTCCTTTTTACATTTTTCTGCTCATTTTAAAGAATATGATCTTGATCCTTGCTTATTTTGATCATTTTACATTTTAAACATAATTATTTTGTGTTGTGTTGAGCCCAGTATTTGCAGTCCTTGCTGACTTAAGTCTGCTGTTTGTTGCTTCTGTTGATTCTGTAACATGGTGGTTTTCTTTCTTTTCCTTTTTTTGCATGTGTGTGCGCACGTGCGCATGCACATGTTGGAGATCTATCCCAGGATTTAGTGCGTGTTAGGCAAGTTATTTGCTACTGAGTTACACTATCAGCCCTGATTGTTTGCTTACCTCTCTTACTGTGAGCTCATGTTCCATCAGCCTTACTTTGAAAAATGCCTGGAAGCCTACACTGAGGATATTTTCCATGACAGAAGATATTACTCTGTGTGTGAGGGTGGCGTGTGTGTATGTGTGTGAGGGTGGAGTGTGTGAATGTATGTAATGTGTGTGTGGAATGTGTGTGGGTGGGTGGGATGTGTGTGGGTGTGTAATGGGTGTCTGTGAGGGTGGAATGTGTGTGTGCGGAATGGGTATGTGTCCATGAGGATGGAATAGGTGTGTGTGGAATGAGTGTGTGGGTGAAGGTGGAATGTGTGTGTAGAATGGTTATGTGGAATGTGTGTGTAATGGGGATGTGTGAGGGTAGAATGGGTGTATGTGTGTGGAATGGGTGTAACTGTGAGGGTGGAATGTGTGTGTGTGTGTGTGTGTGAGAGTGGAATGGGTGGGTATGGGGAGTGGGTGTGTGTGAGGGTGGAACGTGTATATGTGTGTGTGTGTAATGGGTGTGTGTATGAGGGTGGAATGGGCATGGGTGGGTGTGGAATGGATGTATGTGTGATTTGTCCTCAGAGCAATCCTGTCCTAGACATATTTACCACTCGCCTCCATAAGAATCCCAGACACAACAGAGCTAGTATTTGTGCAAGTCTGGGTTTCCGAGGCCGCGGGGCTTCCTGGGGTTCACAGCAGGGCTGGAAGTAGAAGGAAGTAGAGGGTTTCCCTCCCTTCGCCGCACCGCCCCCCACCCTTACTGCCCAAGAGGTTGCTTGTGTGTGGGCAGCATCTGACACCATCATCTACAAAGGCCGTGTTTCCTGGTTTCTCTCTGGTTTTCTTCCTGTTTCTCCGGCCATAATTGTGTCCCTTTCGTGCTGCTCCTTTTTACCTACTCCTGGAGCGTTGCTAATCTTCACTATTCTGTCCTGGGCCATTTTCTCACACTTCTTTGGCAAGCTCCTCTACTCTTTTGATTTTGGCTACCTCTTAGGCAATAGTGACTTCAAACTCTGCATCTCTAAGCAAATCTCTTTCCTTTGCTTCAAATAAGTACTGAGCAATGTATCCAGTTGTCAGCCAGATAACTTTTCCGGATTTCCTCAAGAATTTCTGTCTCAAAATGAACTCCAAGTCTCCAATCTGTTATTTCAAATCTCCGTGATAGCTGCACTGTAATTCCAGTTGCTAGGGCCAAAAACTCAGGAGTCACTCTGATCCTCTCCCCTCTTCAGATCCAAGTGGTTACTAAGATCACTGATTCCCCCCACTTTGGAGACAGGATCTCTTTATGTAGTCAAGGCTGGCCTCGAACTCATGACAATCCTGCCTCAGTCTCCTGAATACTGAGATTACACGTGTGTGCCACCACACCTGGGTGTGATCTACTTCTTAAAATTCCCTCCTATTGAGTCTTGAAATGTAGGCAAGCACTCTCATATTTTACCTTTGGGATTGTAAATTATTACAACTCTTAATACAGCAATTTAAGGAATATATTGAAAGCTTGAAAAATGTTCGTATCTTTAACAATTTCATGTCTATAAATTTATCCAAGGAAATAAAATTGTGTACAAAGATATAACTACAAGAATTATTATACTGGCAAAACTGTATAAATAATTTAAATTTTGGATAATATAAAATTCTTTAAAGACATTATATACATTCATAAAATAGAATACTATGCAGTTAGATTTCATGGGATTTTTTAATGAGGTATTGGGAATTCAACCCAGAACTAAACTATATTCCTAGCCCTTATTTAAAAATTTTATTTTAATTTGGGCGTGGTGGTAAATGTCAGTAATCCCAACACTCAGAAGGCTGAGGCAGGAGGGTTGCCGTGAGTTTCAGGCCAGCCTGGGCTACATAGTGAGTTCAAGTCCAGCTTGGACTACATAGCAAGATCCTGTCTCAAAAAAAACAAAAAGTTGTTTTAAATTTGAGATGTGTCTTGCCAAATCAAGGCTGGACTCAAACTTACGATGTTCCTACCTCAGCCTCCCAAAGTGCTAGGATTACAGGTATGTGTCACCATGGCAAGCTGGAGACTATTTCTGATACAGGAAAATATACCTGATGTGTGGCTATATAAAAAATGCAAGATTCAAAATACCAGTACAATATGATGTGATTTTTGTGAAAATGTTCTTGCTTCCTATTAGTAGGCCACATAACAACGTATTAAGGCCTGAGGGTGTAGCTCGGTGTTACAAGAGCATATTTGATCCCCCCACAACACACACACACACACTTTCAGGTCCTGGGAGAGCCCAGGCTGCCTTTGCTCAGGACTCTTCTGAGTAGGGGACCCTCCTGCCTCATCACTCTGTAGCCTGGCCCCCAGGCTCTGGACATGCTCTTGTGCCCATCCTCACATGCTCCAGTGGCACAGGACCCATATTTGGGGAACTGACTTTGTTCACCTTTGTGCTGTAAGCTCCTCAAGGCCGGGGCTGACCTTTCCTGTCTGTACACTGGGAGCCCACACACTAAGACACTCAGCAGGTGTTTTGTTGAAGGTTCACACTAATGACTTCCTTTAGGCAGAGCCCCAGGTGGACTCCTACTAGAGCTCCTCTCTCTCTGGGGGCAGTTGTATTCACACCCGTGCCTGCTAACCTTCAAGCACAGACAGACACAGGAGGGTGTGGTGTGCGGTATATGTCAACACAAAGACAAACCTGTAGGATATATCCTGGCCTGTTCAACAGGCAGCCTCAGGGCCTTTGCATTTTCTGATGACTATTTGAAACTTCAGCTCTTCTGTTCTTTGAGCTTTGTGCATGGCTGGTTCTCAATTTCCTGCCAGGCTCAGTCTCTTTCACGGTCACCTCAGGAGGGGTCTGCCCTGACCTAGCTAATTAAGCTCTTCCTTTCCATTTCCACTGCCTGATTTAGACCCTTTACAATGCCTTGAACAATTTGTAAAACACATTTCTTACATCTTCTCCCACCACCTACCCTGGTACAGTTCCATAAGGACAAGGTCCTATGCTATTTTACATACCATTATGGATTCTGTATCCAGGCAAATTAATAAATGCGAACTGAAGCTACAAATCATTACGAATACCGTGATAACCACACATGCCAGTCGTCTAAATACGCACAGCCACACGCTCTGCTTACCGGGGTCAGGAACTTGTTGGCTTCCCATGCCCACAGAGGCGGGTCCTTGTAGACCTCCTTGATGGAGGTGGGGGCCCGGTAGGTGTCGGTGTAGGTGCTGATGGGGGTCTTGGTCTTATGAGAGAAGAGGAACATGGTGGGGCCTCTGGGATGCTGTGGTGGGCTCTACCTACCAAGACTCCTGCTGGACATCAGTGACCACCCCCCAGACAGCCCACACCTCCAGCCTGGCAGGTGCACCTCGCTGCTGTGATCCCTCCTGAGAGGGTCTCTCGGCTGCCCTCCCCTGTGACCTGCGCACACTCACCCTGCCCTGCTTCCTCCTCCAGGGCGGGCCTTGGCCATTGTGATATCACCTGCTCAGTCCCAGCCCCAGGGGAGGTGAGGAGGCCTAATTTCCTCTCTTCTCCCAGCCCCTTCCGGCCTTAGACTCTCCAAGGAGTCTAATTTCAAAGAGTTCAAAGGGTTCTTGGACACCTTCCAGGCTGGGTTTCTCACTTTTTTGGAGCACAGAAGTTCTGAGGGGTTGTGACTCACTTAGGGTCACACCGCAGCTCAGTGGTGCCCCTGGGAGCCCACAGTGGAGGTGAGGGGTCACACGCATCTAGGTCAGCTCTCCCGCCCCCCACCTGCCCCTGCCCTTCACCCGTGCAGGGAGCTGAGGCTGGCTTGTTTGATGCTTTTAATATCATTATTTGTGTTACACGATACACAACCAAGGGTGATGGTCAGTACTGCGATGGAAATGTTAAAAAAAATATTATACACGGCTCATGTCTTCCACACACCTTCCTGAAAGTAAGTTAGCGAGCTCGGAGAAACCTGGCTGGGCAGCAGCCTCAGCTGGGGGTGAGGGGTGTTAAGGCAGTATCTACAAGGGGTATGGCGGGGCGGGGCCTCCCTTCAGTGTCCTGGAATGCCAAGGAGGGATCATGAGCTCTGGATGCAGACGCTGCCGGCCTCCAGCTTCCTCTCTCCCTGCCACGGGTGTACTGCCTGAGCTGAAGCCCTCGCCTGCCAGGGAACTATTACAACCTGTGGGAAGGGAGCTTTTCCCTGCTTCCTCAGGGCCAGTGTCACACAGTAAAGGCAGAAGTCTAAAAAAGGGGAGGTACCCATATTACAGAAGGGGAACCACGGCACCCAGCTGGTAGTGGGCGGCCTGGTTCTGGGCCCTGGTGACAGTGGCGCTGGGATGCTGCCCAGGGTGGGGAGAGGCTCAGGTGGGGCCCACTAAGGGGCTTTTGGCCCTGAAGATACTTTACTGTCCTTGACCCCCCCTTTGGCATTTTTTCATCATCTAACTAGAGTCCCCGCATTAGAAGAGATAAAGGTGGGTTGGAGGTGTGGGGCACAGAGTTGCACCCCAATACTTTGGAGTTGGCAGCTCCTGGGTGGGGAAGAGGACATGGTGCTGCCCTTTGCCCCTCTCCCTACCCCCTTCCAGCTCCTACCTCCCAGGACTAGTGTCCAGAGAGTGCACTGTGGTGGTGTCTGTGACAGAGGGTAACTACATGTGCTGGCTGTCAGCTCGGGGTCTGGGGCAGCACCTCCTCGGTCTGTGGAGGCAGCTTGTGGGCACAGGACAGTGTGAGGCTACATGTGCTTCCGCTTCCCTTTGCATGGAGGTGGGCTCCAGACCGCCCAGCCCAGGGGAGGCCCTATTCCCTCTTGATCTGTATCCTCAGCCTTTTGGCCCTAGACCAGCAATAGTGGCAGAAGCAACAGAAGAAATATCGTGACCTACAGATACTTCACACAGCAGCAGACACCGCCGCACGCACTCTCGCTCACAGACAGTCTCCACACAGATTGCACGCACTCCCCCTTTCCACACAGACACACGCCCCAGGGAGCCCCCGATACACTCAAACACACACGGAGGTCTCACACCCCTCTGCAGAAATCCCTGCGAAGAAATTCCTCTGGCTGTGGAAGGATCTTAAGAATTTCAGTGGCTGTTATTTTCCAGTTGAGGAAACTGAAGCCTAGAGACAGCACAAAGCTTGCTGAAGATCATGCGGAGCTCAGAGCTGGGAGCAGAACACAAGCTTCGCGCTCCCAGGCCAGGCTCAGCCCGCTGCTCTGCCGAGCAGCCTCTCCCAACTGCAAACAGATCACACAGTGACGCTGACACATCTATGACAGGAAGAGACATCTGGAGAGGCAGGTCCAGCAGAGATACAGACACACACAGATACAAACAGACACACTCTCTCTCTCTCTGCCAAGTACTCACTGCCATACATGCGCGGCCACACAGGCCCCTGTATGTTCCCAAGCCTGCTCTTTGAAGAGATTTAATAGGAAGCCTTTGGGCTGGGATAAGATAGGATGGGGTGTCAAGGGCCAGGTCACACTCTGCTTCCAGCCCTGGCCATGGACAGCAGTGCTGGGGATGGGGGCACAGGGCAGGCAGAGACAGCTGCATTTTTAAGGCCCAGTGGGGACGTTCTTACCACCTCTCGCTGGGCCTCTCTCTTTTCGTTTTCCACTGCCGGAGAGCATGGAAGGGGTTGGACAGGACAAAGCAGAGCAAGGCAGTGATCTGATGGTTGGGGGAGATAGCCCACGGGGCCTCCAGAGATGCGGGAGAAATACCAAGAGGTCGCGGGCCACGGGGGCACATGGTTGCCAGGCCCGCTCCCACTGCCCCGGCCTTTCCCTCCAATCTCCTTCCCTGTCAGGCTGGGGCTGGGGATTCACGGCTTTGCTGGGGTGGAGCGAGCCCCTCGCTGTGTGATTCTCGCTGTGTGATTCCCGCCTTCCTGCATATCAGTGTTGACTTTCCTGCCTCCAGAGACTGCAGCCTTGGGGAGGAGGATGGTTTGCTGAGTGAGGTCCCCCAAATAACTGAACAAAGAGCCCCACCCCTCCTCAGCCCCGGGGAAGAGACCCGGTTTTGGTTTCTCCGGCTCCAGGAACACACAGAGATACACGTCCTACCATAGGAGGAAGCAATGACTGTTACAGGTTGGCGGCCGTAGGGGGCACAGCCTGGGCAAGCGGAGAGGGAGGCGTGGCCCGCCCCGCGCAGCCCCCGGGACGCCGCGGCAGCCTGCCCGCTACTGGATGTGGCAGGCGGTGGAGGACGTCGCCTGGCAGCACATGCATGTGGGGTTCACGGACTTGGGGGGGATGAGGTCTAGGTCCTCGTCGTCCGGGATCTCATCTAACCGGTAGCCGTCCTTCAGCAGCTGGATGTTCAAATCCTGGTTGATCTGCTGTAGACAAAGCCGAGGGAGGTCAGCTCGGGTCTCCCTTCCTCCGCAAGGCCCCGCTCCTGGAGCACTGCCCTGCCGCAGGCCGCCCCAGGTCTCTCCACAGCCCAGGCCCGCGCCCTTCCTCCACCCTGCGCTCGCCTTGCCTCCGCCCTTCTAGCTCGTCCTGCTGAGGCGAGTCCAGACGCAGCCCCCTCCCCACTGCGAGACTACCCTTCCCGTCTAGTCCTGCCCGCTGTTTGGGTCCGCTCCTGTGACTGCCGCCTGCACGTCACAAACCACTCCACTGAAAAGCCCTGCTCTGATGCTCTGGGCTCGTCCTGGGGTCCCTGAGATGGCGCTCGGTGATTACTCCAGGTCACCCCGGGCCAGCTGTGCCCACGCCTCACTCTCCGGAGCATGGCTTGGCATGGGCCCCGCCCTGCTCAGGGCGGGGGCGGTGCTTGCTCAGGAGGTCTAGGGTGGCGAGGGCTGGGGCCTCACCTCAGCCGAAGAGTAGCCAGAGGAGGAGTATCTGGACACGTCGAAGTCGTCGTCGCTGGCCGTGGGGAAGAGCGCAGAGAGGAGGCGACTCAGGAGAACTACGTGGAAAACTCCCGCACTCCTGGCCGCCCCATCAGCCGACACCATACCTGCCCCCCAAAAGCTGAACGGACAGCAGCCCGCAAACAAGATCTACGCTTGCGCAGGTGCAGATGATTACAGACCGACGCCTGGCCCCACCCTTGCAAATGAACCGCCACCGCAGACTCCAAAGGAGCTGTCACGCCCTTCAACTCCTTCTTTCCTCATTTGCTAGGCGCAAATCACACTGACTTGTCGGTTTCCGTGGTCTACGGCACGCCAGGTGTCTCCCCAGGACTCTGTGTTGGGGGCAGAGGGCAGCGCATTAAGCACCAAGCACTGCTGTTCAGAGACACCAGCGCCCACTAGGGCAGCCACTGGACCAGTTGTTCCAGGATGGCAGTAGACTGGGCTTGTCCTTGTCCTTCAGCAGTTGGGTGTTGTCCCTCTGCCCACTCTCCTTCCTGCACAAAACTCTTCCCTGGGGAACTCACCCTGGCGAGCCCCTGGCTAAGGAATACCCCACTCCTGGCACTACAGCAGGCGTGGCCAGCACGGCCCACTGTGCTCACAAAGGTTCCAGCGGCCTGCCCAGCTGCCCCCCCCCACACACCTGTCCGTGTCAAGGGCTACCAGCGGCTTCTCATCCGGGCTCTGGTCAAGCGAGGAATAGCCTTTATTGGGGACAACCAGCCTGGGTGAAGAATTTTTGGAGTTGAGATAGGCCCTGGAGCACACAAATGTGGGGAGGGACTGGGTGGCCCCACTCCACCTCCTCCCTATTTTCCTCCCTTCCTTCTTAGATCCCACCTGTGGAGGGAGGGGAGCGGGGAGGCTCAGGACCGGCTGAGACGCGAGCTGGCCAGCGGTCCTGCAGGCCAGAAGGGCTCTACCTTGTCCGCGCCATGACGCTGCTCTTCTTGGGTTGTTGGCTGACGGGGCTTCCCACGCTGCCGTTTTTTAGGGAGCCCTTCCGGGCCAGCTCCCGCTGCTTCTCTGCAGGGAACACGGGAAGGAAGCTGTGTCCTGCCCTCACGGCCACACTGCCTTACTGCCAGGGGCAGCCTCCACTGTGCGCCCTTTGCTCCTCTACAGGTTGCTCAGCTGTTTGAGGCAGATAGAGGGTGTGCGGGGGATGTGAGCCTGCCTTGTAGAAGCCACAGTCCCCTGTGGGGCTTGAGGCCAAGGAAAGCTAGGACAGCTGATCACGGGAAGATGGGTGGGTTTCCCCAGCTGAGCTGGGAGAGGCACGCGTTCTGGGGAGGAGATAGTGTGCACCAGGGCACTCACACGGCTGGAGGTGTGGCTCAGTGGCTTGTCTGGCACGGACAAAGCCCTGGGTTTGTTACAAAACCCAAATCAAAACCAAACCAAACAACCAAAGTATTTAGAAATGAGCATAAATGTGGATCTCGAGGGGATGGAGGGAGGAGAGGGACAGAGGGAGGCTGGTGAAGGACCCACTCAGTCCTCCTTCACTCAGCAAACATCGGTGTCACAAGCGACACAGCAAGTCCTGTGCTAAGGGTCAGAGACGCCCTCTGGTTACAAATAGAGCATGAAGGCCTTGATCAATGCAGAAGGAAAAAGGAAGCATTACAGGCTGTGGCGGAGGGGCAGATAGAAGAGGCCGGGGGAGCCCACTGGCTGTGCGGCTTTGGTGGTGCTCTGGGTTCCTGCCCGGCTGAGGGTCCAGAGCCGAGCAGCTCACTGCTCGTGTGTGGTAACTGTCACCTCCGGTCACCGCCTGGTCCTGGAGGAGGCCCATCTATTCTTTCCTGCTCATATCAAGTAAAGCCCAGATCTAGGAAAAGGGTCTTTTGTGTGAAAGGGCTACTAGAAGCTGTCTCAAAAAACCATAGCCCACTGCAGATGGGAACCATGGGAGTGAGTTATTTTGAAGTGCCCCCTAACCCTTCAGGCCTCTGAATTTTCCATCTCTTCCTTTTTGCCTTTTTTGCACCCGGCATTGAACCCAGGGCCTCTGTGCTGAGCTGCATCTCCAGTCATTTTTAGTTTGTTTTTATTCTAACGCAGGGTCTCGTTAAGTTGCTTAATTTCCAAGGCTGGACTTGGAGTTGCAGTCAGCCCCTCAGAGTGGGAGATTACGGGGTCCCCACCCCAACACAGCCCTGAATTTCTGTGTCAACACTGACCTCACTCCAGCTTTGCTGGTCTCTTTCCAGCAGGCGGTAGCGGCCACTAGCACTACCAACCTCCAGGGGGTGCAATTTGCCTTAAAGTTCCTAATGGTAGCTATGGATTTCGGGGAGCTTTGGCGGCAGTGTAACAGGGAGGGGAAAGGTTGTTTTAAAAGCACGCTAACATTGTTTAACATAGTAAAAAAATGCAAACAATGAAATGGCAAAACCCAAACTATGGACTACTATATCACCATTTAAAAGAACGAAGCCAGTCTCTCCATACTGACACTGGAAAGGGCAGCACTGAAGGTTAGGGAATAGGCTTCAGAAAGTGTGTACAACGTGATACCACTTACGTTAAAGAAAAACAGAGCTGCGCAAACTGCAAACGCTTGGACTGGCACCTCTGGGGAGGAAAATGTGATAGGGAGAGTGGAGGAGAATTTATATTCATTAAAATGCCCGCACTGTTAAACAGTTAACACACAAAGCTGGCTGCAGTTTGAATCTGATGTCCTGGGAAGATGGACAGTGCTACCACGAGAACGTGTTTCTTTTTCTTTCTGTTCTTTTTGAGACAGGGTCTGGCTATGCAGTTCAGGCTGGCCTTCAGCTCACTTTGTAGCCCAGGCTGGTGTCCAACTCACAACGATCTTCCTGCCTCAGCCTCCCAAGTGCCGGGATTACAGACATGTGCCACCACGCCTGGCTGAGAATGTGTTTCTTGGTTAGAAAATCAGCTGAACGGGCTCCCTGAGGATAGTCTCAAAGGAGAGAGGAAGTGGGGGAGGGGGAGTAGACCGGAAGATCAGGGCTCTGAGGCGGGGCTGTGGCTCCATGGTAGAGCACTTGTCTAGAGGCCCTGGATTTGAGCCTCAATAACACAAAAATAAAAATAAATAAAATTTAAAAACAAAATAAAAGAGAGTCAAGAACTCTGTGGAGGGCTGGGGATATAGCTCAGTGGAATAAGCGCTTGCCTAGCAAGCGCAGGGTCCTGAGTTCGATCCCCAGTACCGCAAAAAAAAAAAAAAAGAACTCTGTGGAAAGAGCCTTGGCAGCTGTGGAGGCAGAAGGTTTTTGAAGAGATGCGAGGAAGGGTCCTTAGGGAGGCCCAGGTGTTTGTTGGACAGCTGGACCCTGAGGAGAAAGACAGCTGGAGTGGCCGGGATGGCAGAGGAAGTCTGAGGACAGTGGGGCCTGCACTGATCACAAACTCCTTCTCCGTGTGCTTTGTGTTGTAGTTTCTCTTCATGAGCCACATCTCTGGTAACAGTCTGAATATACAGCAGCCTTGGGTCAGTAAAACTTTGCCCTACAGCAAGAGGGGCAGCGCTCAGATGCAGCAGTTGTGGGCAGTGTTGGGAGCCAAGGTAACTGCAAAGGAGCCAGCGGCACGTCAGCTGACATGGGAGCCGACTGAAATAACCCTCATGGGAAAGGCGCTGAGACATCTGGGAAGGCATGGGATGTTTGCGGTGAATTAGGGACAGCCCTTCCAAACAGGAGCCGGCCAGGCCCCGGGGACTTCCGAGTGGTAGGAGACGGGAAAGCAGAGAGGGGCTCAGCCTTTGGGCTCTGGAGCCCTCATTCCTCTCTACCCCTCAGACACAGTAACTGACACCCCAACTGTAAGGCAGCTTACTTTCAGCCTGATTCTTTGCTTTTCTTTTTCTTTTTTTCTTTTTTGAGACAAGGTCTCCCTGTGTAGTTCAGGCTGGGCTTGAATTCACTGTGTAGCGCAAGTTGGCTGTAAACTCACAGCGATCCTCCTGCTTCTGCCTCCCAAGTGCTGGGATTACAGGTATGTGCCACCAGGCCTGGCTGTGATTGTGTTTGATGGGACCTCCAAGTCCTCTGCCTGGGGTTCCGTGCTTTTACCCCTGCAACTATCCCTTGGCACACCTGCAGTCTTCTTAGCTTTAGAGATGCCTCCTAGAATTTCAGGGTTTGTGGTGGGTTATAACTACATTCTTTGCTTTCTAGGAAATACGGTGTCTGGCAGTGCCAGTGACTTGGTGGTTAAGTCTTGGAATCACCTATCCTGAGTTGCTTTACTTGTGACATCTCGCCTCAGACCCAGCCCAGAGCACCTTGCCCACTCCCCAGATCCCCTCACTGCCCGGACACACTCACCCAGCTTCACCTGGAGCGGGGATGGTTTGTAATTCATGGCTACTGACTCACCCTCCCGGGCGTCACAGTCTCCATCTGAGATTGCGGCGGTGGCTGGGTCCTGCGGGGAGAACACCAAGATGCAGAGTCACTAGCAAGTGAGCCTCCTGCCTGCCCTCTGGGCTTGTGGGCACATTTGCCCCGGCAGCAGGCTGGACATTTGGAGAGGGAGGGTAGAGCCATTCACCATGGGACAAAGATGCTGAGCTGGGCAGAAAAGTCAAGGACCTTGGCCCCACTTACACCCAAGTGGATGTCTGTTTTCAAAGTCCTGCATGAACCAGGCTTCTCCAGAAATCCCACAGTTGCCTTAAACACATGGAGCTTCCTCTGCAATCTCTCCTACTAGCTGCTCTGCTGTCCAGGCCCATCCTGTGTACTTGTTAGGGGAGGTCTTTCCGGGCCCTGGACTAAGCTTAGAGTAAGCACCTGGAGATGGGCCTTCTCATTCCTTTTCCCTCATGCCAGACAGGTCCCATCACCACAAGATCAGAGAACCAACTGGGCAAAGCAAGGGAGACTTTAAGGCTTTAGCCTCTGGACAAAGAAGCATTTTCATGAGGGCTTCCTCAGTTGCACATGAACCCTGAAAAGCGTCTCCTGGGAGAACCCAAAAGGCTGGCTGGTATGGCAGAGGACAAGTAATGATAAAGTAGCAGTAGCCAGTAAGTTCTGTGTTGCCCAGTGTGCAAAACACTCGCTGCCACAGATGACAAGGAAGGTGGGAGAGCACATGTTTTCCGTGCTGTCGGGAATGCGCAACCTTTCCAGTCTCCCTGGCCACCCTCTACTTCTGCCCGGGGCTGGGTCCTGGGCTGTCCAGAGTCGTTATGCAGCCTTGCTGCCCCTCTGAAGTACCCTCCCGTCCTACAAAACCTAGGGCACTGGTCTACCCTGCCTCAGTCAGTTGGAAGGGGCTGTTGTCAATATTCCCCCTGAGGAGTGGATGATCAACCCTTAACATGGGCACTGTATGTCGGGCGTCTTTGAATTGCAGTTAGCAGTCACAGTGGCCTAAGGTGTGAGTACTGCAGAGGGGATCCAAGGCTCGTACCTGTTCTGCCTTAGGGGGTCAGAGAGTAGACCGGCAGCAGAATGCTCTGGGCCTGGCCCCTCAGTGTCAGATGCAAGGGTCTGTGTGGCCACCGGTGACTCAGGAGAGGAAGGCTATGTAGTCACAGTTGTGGCTCTATTCTTTGTAAAATTCGGCAGTGGGCATGAGTTTGGGCTTGTCACTAGTGAAAAAAGTCTAGGAAGTTTGGAAGGGAAATCTTGGCCTTGTCTGTGTTCCTCCAAGCTTCTAGGTCACCAGACCCTGAGTTTCACAAATGTCTTATAAATTCCTGAGGGAGGAATCTTCTCTCCTCCAATCCCCTCTAGCCAAAGCTGAGGAGGAGAGGACAGGAGGCTCTGCTAAGAGAGGTGGGTACCACAGTGCCTGTATCTCAGGCAGCATCCCAGGGCTGCAAGCCTGCCTGATCCTTTAGCCTCCTTGAAAGATAGCACTTGTCCCCATGTCATGGAGAAGCAGGCCTCAGGTGGCCGTTACGTGCCTTTCTACCCCCAAGGTGGCTCCCAAATGGCATCTGAAGGGGAGGTGGAGCCTGAGAGTTGGGACGCTGGGCTGTCCCCTTGGGTCACAGCAGAGGTTCACCCCCACAGCAGCCAGTAAGACAGTACTCACTATGTAGTTCAGCCTGGCCTTGAATTCACTATGGTGCTTAGGCTGGCCTTGAACTCGCAGCTTTTCAAATCCCTAAATGTGTTGGTAAGATGCTGCCAGAGAAGCTCTGCTACATTCCAAGTCACCACCTGCAGTTTCTGTGGCACTTGCCACAGGTCTCCTACACCACATCCATGTGCAAATGGCTTCCTCCCCTGCCCCCTAGGACTCTGCTCCTTCGGTTCATCTCTTGCCCCTTGACTATCATTTCTGCGTCTCTTCATGGCCTGTTGTCTCCCTGGCCCTCTTGTCTCTCCTTGAGAAGCCATGATGGCTCCTATAGTTTGGATTGAGATTTATCTTTTTTTTTTTTTTCAAATACTTGGGATTGAACTCAGGATTGCACACAGCCTCTGCTTCTTCTTTTAATTTTGAGAGTCTCACTAAGTTGCCCAAGCTGGCTTCAAACTTAAGATTCACCTGCCTGAATAGCTGGGATGAAAGGCATATGCCAACATACTTGGCTGGATCTATATCTTTACCTTGGTGACTTCTAACTCTGTGGTCTTCCAGCCTTGCATTTCCTAACTCCATCTATCACATGAGAGTGTTAGATCTCACTGCATTTCCCCTGGGGCAGATATGTAGATATAGATACAGACTTATTTTATATTGTTATTATTTTTATGTACTGGGGATTAAACCCAGAACCTTTGCACTGAGTTACAACCACTAGCCATTTAAAAATTTTTACTTTGAGACAGGGTCTTACTAAGTCACTAAGTTGGCCAGGCTGGGCTCAAGCTCTTGATTCCTGAGTGAAACTACCAGCTCTTTTGGGCCAGAAGCCAGGATATGAAGCTGCAGGCTGAGCCCACCTCTCAGCACCTCCTCCATCACTGAGCATGGGAGAAGGCCACCTAAACGGCGAGCACAAAGGTCGTTGGCACTGTGTCTACAAATACAGGCTTTTATTGTGGGCTTCCTGCATGTCTTCCCAGAGAAATGCAGCCAATGCACCATGACCATCATGTGGAGAGATAATCAGGGAGATTAAATGTAAAATATTCATGAATAGAAGTATCAGAGAGGACTCCAGGCAGAAGGAAGTGCCTGGCTCCAAGAAATCAGGGAGAATTTAAAATGCCCCCTGCGGGATATCCAAGAGGCATTAGCTAGATCCAGGAACTAGAGTGGGGATTAACAGGATTATTAATAAACACTCAGCAGAGACAGACACTGAAATGCATCTCCATCAGCAGCCCATGTTTCCACAACCATTCAAATGAACTCTCCAAAGACTGTGGAGATCACTGCTAACCCAGGCTCGCTGTCTGTGGGACGGGGTATATTGGCTAATAGTCAAGGTGAAGCCAGCACAGCTACACGGAAATAAAAGTGCTGTCCCAAAGAATCCTTAGATTAATCTGGTTCAGCGGTTTTCATTAAACTGTATTATTCCCTGCTTTGGGTAGGGCTGAATGTAAGGGGGAGAAATAGGGATGGGGTCTGGTTTTCCTTCAACCAGAGGAGATCTACCCTCACCTCACTTAGAAGGCTTCTTTTTAAAAAATATCTATCAGCCTTTCTGTAAGATTTTGGTTAGAGAAAAGGTTACAATCCATTAACTTTAATGAATTTGACCTTTAAAATGTTTTTATTATGGGAATTATTATAGAAAGTCCAGAGAACAATATAGTGAGACCCTGGACATCTATCACCAGCTCAAACAGAGATCGATTTATCAGCCCACTCGTTCTGACAGTAATAAAACTTGGGCCCACAGGAGAAGTCTAGCCCAAGGTCACTGATGGATCAAGGACCTTTCAAAGCATGGAAGCAGGGCCATAGGCAAGAGGGCATGGCTGGGACTTTGAACTAGAGAGAGGCCCCCGAGAGGCCGCTCTGTTTCTGCTTGCCTGTGCGCCAGTCTGCACGTCCATCCTTGCCTGCCTGCCCTCTTGCCATACTAGCTCATGAATGGTCTCCAGCTGACTGGCCTCACTTGTTGCAGCTGGGGGTAGCGCAGCAGATACAAAGGTAGGCTGGAACCCAAGAGACGGAGTGATGGATGACCAGGGTGGAATTGAGTGGACAAATGGTAGGCAAAGGAAAAACAATCAGAATAGGCCAGGGGCCCTAACAGAAGGAGATGCTTTCTTGAATAAACAGTGGAGCTGAACAATCCTTCTGGTCGGGCTTTGTGGCAAAAAAGTGAGACTTGTAGGGTTTCATAGTTCCTAGTGCACGTCTTCAGACGCAAGTGCTCATCTGATTCTCACAAGCAGCCAGGAGCCGTTGTGATTCCTCCCCCACCCCCGCTCCACTGGGCAGAGCTGTATGGCTTGAACAGGTTGACCTTGCATAGGTGCTAAGGGGAGGTCCAACGAAGAGAAGACAAATCACACAATCCCGCCCTCCCTGCCACACAGTCTGAAAGAAGATGCTGTTACAGACATGAACTCTAGAGCCAGTGCTCTCAGGCCTGTAGCCCAGGTTCTCCAGGTACTGGTTGTGTTCTGGGCTTCAGTTTTCTCACCTGTAAAGTGGAAGTAACATTGATATCGATATCAAAGTTCTCTTTAAGGACAAAATGAGTTGTTAATATATGTTAAGTGTTTGGTGCTTAGTATTGTACATATTGAGCACTACATCTGCATTAGCTTTAACATTGTTATTAATGTAGGTTCAGTCAGATAAAATGTAAAAGGAAGCATAAAAACACCTGTGGTTTTCTGTCTGGAATAACTGGACAAGGAGTACTAACCACTAAGAAAGGAAGTGCAGAAAAAGACAGAGATTAGATCAGTTCGCCCCGAGGTATCCTTCATATACCCAGATGACATGGTCAGTGAATGGTATGTAAAGTTTGGGAATCAGGAAAGAGATGTGGACTGGCCACGATGCAAAGAACAAAGGAGAATAAGCTCTTCTGGAAAGAATGAGCGGAGTGGGAAAGACGAACACCTGGGTGAGGATGGGGAGCACCACCCTTGGAAATGAGGAGAAGGGGGGTTAGGAGCAGAGAGTGGGCTGCAGTTCCAGTGCGTAAGAGTCAAGGGTCAAATAGGACAGATTGGTCCATAAGGCACAGACACAATTTAGAAATAAACAGGTCATATAACGTGATAGAAAAATATGGTGAATATTTAAATAAAGAAATTTTACAGCAAAAGACACATTGCCGTTAACCACCCTCACAACATTCCCTTTTGCTTCAGACATGCGTCCCAGTCTCCTAGCCTCCTCCTGCAGCAGCTCTGGAGCCCTCTCCCATGAGCGTCTTCAGTGGTGCTGTCAGGCTGCCTTGATGTCCTGAAACAATTTGAAATGATTATTTTTCAGGGTTAACTTGACTTTGAGGAAGAGTCAGAAGTTGCACGGGGCAAGATCTGGTGAATAAGATAGATGATACACCACAATATTTTTACAAGCTTGTCTTTCAGTGGTAGCAACATTTACCAGATTTTTATGGTACTTTGTAAAGACACTTATGAAAGAGGACTCCAGAGCTGCTTCAGAAAGTGACAAGGATGATGGGATAAGGGCATTCAAAGCAAGAGAGAATTTTTTGAGGGGAGTTGATGGCCATATATTCTTGACTGTAATACATTTTTTTTTGTCTTTTTGAGACAGGGTCTCACTATGCAGTTCAGGCTGGCCTTGAGCTCACTTTGTAACCCAGGCTGGTCTTGAATTCACAACAATCCTCCTGCCTCATCCTCTCAAGTGCTGGGATTACAGGTGTAGGCCACCACACCTGGTGACTGTAATAAATCTTTAAAATTTAACATTTGCCATATATTTTTATCACACCTTGTAGGTAACCTCAGAGGGCACAGTTTTACTTGAATAGTAGGAACAGAACTCTAATTATAAGAGGTTTTGGACAGAACATGATAGGAAGAAGCAGAGACAATGAACACAGGCTATTGTTTCAGGAGCTACACTGTAAAAGGAAGAGGTGGTAATGGGTGACAGCCAAAGTAAGTTTCAGAGACGTAGGATTTCTTTAGAATTAGGGAACACAAGACTACTATTCAACATTAAGGAAAGGAAGCTGGGTACAGAAGATGAATGATGGGACATAATTTTTTCAGTAATTTTCAGTACCTGGGAGTTGAACCCAGGGCCTTGTGCATGCCAGGCAAGCTACCTCCCCAGCCCTTTTTGTGTTATTTTGAGATAGGGTCTTGCTCAGCTGTCCAGGCTAGCCTTAACGTGCAATTCTCCTGCCTCAGTCCCCCTGAGATTACAGGCATGCACCACTGGGTCACGGTTTTTGAGCAGTCAAGAGTAGACAGAAGCAGAAGCTTGGACCAGAGGAGTGAAACTCCTTACTGAAATGGAGCTGAAGTGAGCATGTGTGGGATACAAATAATACGGAGGTAAAAAGGTGGACAGAAAGTAGGAAAGTGAGAGGGTTTGTGCCTTTTTAAATAAGGAAGGACAGGAGGGCGCTGGGTGGTCAGCCAGAGTGGGAGGGGCGCACTGGCCAGCTTCCAGCTGCAGCCCTCACCTTCCACCTACCCACGATCCTGAGGACGAGCGGTGCTTTCCGTGGTGCTGAACAATGCCGGCGGTGTTTTGTGAGCTGAACACGGATGATTCAGGGTAGAGACATGGTTCAATTTTAGTTTCCCCACAGGGGCAGTTAACCTTTCCTCACTTCCAAGTGCTAATTCTCAGGAAATTGAAATGGATTTAGAGTGAAGTGTGAAGAGACAAACTGCTTGTACAAACATTATCTAAAAGTTCCTCCCAGAGTGCATATGCATTTTTCTCTAGCGCTAGGGGAAGCTGGGAAAGAAAGCTTGATTTGGAGAATGCTAAGTGGATGCCTCTGAGACAGAGTCATGTCTGTCTCCCTGAGTGAAATCAGAAAGCAGGACAGACAGAGAAGCAGCAAGAAGGAAGTGGGGTCAGGAAGGACACTGCTAATAAGAAAACAGAAAACCAGGGCAGAGCTAGGGCTCAGGCTACTCTCTGGTAGGTGAGTGCAGCAACCAGGGCTTCAAAGACCAGCTCTGCTCTTGTTGAAATTTGTCCAAACATTAGCTCAAGAACTATCTGAGGCAGTGATTTGCTTGGCTAGTGTTATGCCACTCTCCCGAAATATCCCTTGGGAGTGGATGCGATAATCGTGCTTAGATACTTTGCGAGGGAAATCCAGCAGACCTGGGGGTGTAGCTCAGTAGCAGAGCACTAGCCTAGCATGCATGAGACACAGGGTTCAATCCTCAGTTAGAGGGAGGGAGAAGAGAGAAGGAGGGAGGGAGGGAGGCAGAGGGAAGAGAGAGAGAGACCAACCTCAACTTCATTGTGAGCCCATAGCTCACAATAGACAAGAAACCTTGTCTAAGAACATCCAGTAACAAGGTAGGCATCAGTTACACCACTCTTACTTCCATGAACATGGCCAGTCATTCAGCCTTTGATGCATCCCCATCTGTCTGTCTCTGCACATCAGCATGACAGCAGTCTGGCCAGGGGCAGCTGTTCTGCGGTTTGACCTGAAGTCACACCTCAAAACACTGGCCTGGGGCTGAGTCTCACTGTTGGGCAGTTCCAGCTTTTGTCCCCATTTTCCCTTCTCCACAACTTCCCTGGGAGCGACTCTCAGGGCCAGCAAGTTGGCCATGTTTCTAGCCTTTGGGATATATTAAGATCCTTAGGAACGCCACTTACAGGCAAGGCCAAAGACTTCTCATAGGGTAAGGTCTTTGGGAGAGAAGGAGGGGAATCAGGGAAACATAAAGGAGAAATAGAAAATCTGGAGGGAAAATTAGTGATGCCTGAATTTGGAGGTGAGGGCAGGGTCCTGGCTTGCTCAGGGGGAGGGTTCATATCAGTCTGACTCTCCCAGTCTTCTAGGTTTTTCTCTAAGACTCAAGCCAAGTAAAGTCAACACACTTAATGCCCGCTCTTTCCAGCTCTGAACTACATGCTAGTGGTATAATACAGAGGAAAGCATTCTTTATGCACACCACACTTCTGAAGAACACTTTGGGGTAAAGCAACACAAGCACACACACACACACACACACACACACACGCGCGCGCGCACACACACACACACTGGCAAGCTTTCTCATGCTAGAGCTAGAGTCTGGGAACTCAAGCTGGTCCTGAGAAAAGCTGAAGATTTTCTGTCTCCTTAAACAGCTAGGATGGAATTAGTCACCCAACACAAGCAGACCAAACCTTAGGGTCTTCATGGTGTGTTATTGGTAGAACCGAAATGGAGGATTGTATTGCTGATCCCAGCTCTAGAAATAATTATAGATATGACAAATTTGATACATTTTATATTATAAAGTAATTCACGCTAAAAAAAGAGAAGCTTTTAGTGTCACAATCTTGGAAAACTTCGGTGAGCATCCTACCGTATACAAGTCTTTTGTGTATACTACAGTTGGAAACACTCAGATTTCTCTTCTCTGGTAGCTGGTGCTGCTCCCCTCCTCGTGGTCACAGGATTGGGCCTCCAAAACACATTCTGGTTCCGGGGTCCCATCCCTTTGGATATCCGCTGGCCTCGGCAGCACATATCTCCCCCCAAACTGGGAAATGTAACTGTACTGGACTGACAACTGGTGGTAAACTTATAACCCTCAGCTGAACTGAGTAAGTGTGGTGCTGGGTGTGGGAGGCCTGCCTGGGACAGTTGCCAGCAGCATAAGAGGCAGAACTGGAGAAGAAGGAAGGCTGTTGGGAGCAGAGAAAGGCTGTTGGAGCTGGTAGAAGCTGTAAGGAGCTGCTGGTGTTTTGCAGGAGCTCATCATGCTGGCTTTCCCGATGAACTTGGCTGTTGTCATCCTTCAAGGAGCTTGGGACCTTGTTGGCACTGAGAATGGCTTCGGTTCACTTTGGGGGAGTTTGGGTCCTCACTTTGAGCATTGCTTCGTGGCTCCGGAGGGGAAGATGGTGCACTGCCGGTCTCCTGGAAAAGCTTGTTACATTGGCTTCCCTGATGGGAACTTGGCCATCTTGATCATCGGAGAAGCTCGGGACCTCAGTTACTGAGGATGGCTGTGGTGCCTTTCAGGGGAGCTCTGGTTCTTCTGAGCATCGCTTCCTGGCTCCAGTGCAGGTCCTTCAGCCTGCTGGCACAGATCCTTCATCCCACTGGCACAGACTTCTTAGATTCCGCTACTGACCTGTGGGCCTTCCCAGCACAGATCCGTGAAACAGGCCTGCATGAGATATTGTTATAGGCTCTGGGCCTCCAGTTGGACTCATGGAAGGTACTGTTATGAGCTCTAGGTCTTCAGCAGGACATTTCCATGGGGTCCAGGCCCTTGGCTAGTCTCCTTGGTCTCAGTGTGTGAACAGATTTCCTGCACTCTCTTGTATATCATTCTTTGGGTGACTATTATAAATAACCTTATAAAATATGTGTCCTGTATTATATATTGTTCTCCCTTGTAAAAATAAGTCCCCAGCCAACACAGTAGCTAAGAGTAGATGTCAAGGTTAAGACTGTGGAATCTGGCCATGGGGACAGAAGAAAGCTGACATTCAGAAGATGGGGATTCTCTTTAGTTTTCAAGCTCTGGTTCTAGAGCCTATTCGGCCTCTCCAAGGCATGATTCCATGCTGCCCTTCTGTAAGACACTCTAAGCGACCCTAAGCCAGATGTGGTGGTATATTCCTGTAAGCCCAGCATTCTGGGAGGCTGAGGCAGGAGGATTGCAAGTTCAAGCCCAGTCTAAGTAAATTAGCAAGACCTTATCTCAAAAATTTTTAAAAAGGACTGGGGATGTAGCTCAGTGGAAGGTTCAATTACCAGTATCATCAAAACAGACAAACAGCAAAAGAATAAAAAAAGAACAAAGAAGTGTCCTTATAGCCTATTCTATTTAGCTTAAACTATGGTCAGTTAGGTTTTGTTACTGTAACCAGAGACCAACAACTGATAACATATGCACAGGATGTTTAGAGCAAAACATACTGTATCATCTATATTTTAAAAGAAATAGTAGCAGGACAGAATCAGCTCTGTACATTCTTGAGTTTTTGTAATTTTGTTTAATGGCTGCAAAATATCCATAGAATATACAATAACTTTGTATATTTATGTTGACATTCAGGTTGTTTGCAATTTTTCACCTTTATAAAAAAAGGCCACTGAAATCCATATACATTTGTATTAGGATCATGTCATAAATAAAGTAGAATTACTAAGTTCAAAAGCCTAAGTGTTTTTAAGATTTTCTTGTTTTTTGTTTTTTGAGACAGGGTCTTGCTATGCAGCTCAGACTGGGCTTGAGCTCACTGTGTAACCCAGGGCGGCCTCAAACTCAGTAATCTGCCTCGGCCTCCTGAGTACTCAGATTACAGGTGTGCGCCACCACTCTTGATACCTTTTGTAAGTTGCTCTCCCAAAGGATTGTTCCAATTTATGCTGCCCCCAGTCATGACTGAGAGCACAGCAGGTTTTTAATATTTTATTTCCACCATGTGCCAGGGAATTTCAGGCCATCCCATCTATCCATCACCTTCTAAGAGAGCTCTGCTCCAGCCCTCATTTACTTGGTTCTCTCTGGAGAATCTTCTATCAAAGAACAAAATTTCCCTTGGGCATCACCTGCCAGACGGAATACTCCTGACTTGAGGCAAACAGGAAAAAGAAAGAAGGGGGGGGCTGTGTCGTACTGCAGCTTGGGGGCTCTACATGCAGCACGAGCACCGCCTGCGAGACGGCCACCAGGTTTCAGCCAGTCTTCACCTGTGCCGAGAGAGCAGTTGTTGGAATCATGACTTAAATTCCAGAGTCAGGAGGAGGCTCACAGGGGTCTCCCTTGTTTTCAGACTCAGGCTGAGAGAATCAACCAAAACAGCCTGAGTTATCTGAACTAGGGGGACAGCTCCTGCTCTTTCACGTAGTATTTAGCTTTCAAAAGTTGTGGGACATCGCCGTGCCGCTCTCTCCTGAGAAACAAAGCCCTTGCCACAGCCTGCCCGTGACCTCTCCCTCACCCTACTTTACTGAGATAGTAGAGCCGGCTGTATTGAAACAAATGCTCCTGGCAGTAAAGGTGCCAGCCTTACATACATCAAAACTATCTGTGCATTGCTAATCAGAGGCCTCAGTGCCTGGTGCAGCAACAAAGTTTTCTTTCCCTACGAAGGATCTCTGCTGGGACCCCCACCCTCCTCCCTGACTGATACCAATAAAAGCCATGAGCTTTTGGAGACAAAGCCTTTTGTTCCGGAGAGAACATTGGATCATCCCGAAGTTCCTCAACTGTGCAACTTTTTCTCTGTCTTTCTTTTGCATCTGTGTGCCATACTGCCTGGTGGGTTAGACTGATACCCTCGTTAGGGGTTTTGGTAAGAAACAGCTATTCAGAAAATGATGATATATAACTTTTAGTTGCCACTGCTACAATTTCTCCCCTCCCAAAGGGCATATATCCCACCTCATTCTGGGGAGTCAGGTGCAGCAGGGCTTTTCCCTTTTCCACTGAGAGGCACAATCAT
Source organism: Dinomys branickii (assembly GCA_004027595.1). Lineage (NCBI taxonomy): Eukaryota > Metazoa > Chordata > Mammalia > Rodentia > Dinomyidae > Dinomys > Dinomys branickii. Next base: position 108,457 of record PVLD010002293.1, read on the forward strand.
CCCATAAAGAGCAGAGAGCTCGAGTCTAGGTGGTTGGTTGGGACGGGTTTGTGCTAAGAGAGTAATTCAGAGTCCTACAGATGCGTAAGAGAGAGGGTGGCTCTGCTGAAAGTCTTGTGCCTCCAGCCATATCCAGGGCCTGTGGTCTTTCTCACCAGCCTGCTTAGTACCCATGGTGGCATAAGGCCAACTGGGGATGGAGGAGGTCAGAAAAGAGGAGAGATTAACTCTACAATGGCTTATGAACCTCTCTGCTAGCTTTCCATCATGGTAACACGGATGGTCTGGCAGGGAGCAGCCAGAAAGGTAAAGCACTAGGGGTGGAGGACACCTACCTCAGACAGGAAAGCAGAGGCAGTTAAGAGGAGGAAATAAAAGGGGCTCAGCCAGCACACTCGGTTTTGGCCCCACACTTTACGGATCTATATTCTATGCATGGGGCTGAGTGTGGAGCATGCAAGGACAGTACATTCACAGATCAGTGAGCAGATGATTTGCATAATATGCTAAATGCTATGATAGAGGTTTGTACTGGGTATTGTTAGTGTGCAGGCCACACGCACCTGTCTCACCCCAGGGAATTAGGCAAGACTTCTCCAAAGAAAGCTCAGGAATGAAGCATAAAGGTGGGTGTAATCCCAAAACTCAGGAGGCTGAGGCAGGAGGATCATTGTGAGTTTGAGGCAAGCCTAGGCTAAACAACTATATATCGTAAAATCCTATCTAAAAAAACCCATAATATTATTTTTAAAAAATAAAGCATAAACAGGACGTAGATAGAAGTGAACCGGATGGAGAAAGAAGTGAACAAAAGGAAAAGAAAAAGGTGGGGAGGGAGATGCACAGACTACACAGCAGGCGGAAGTTTGCCAGCACGTCCGGCACTGGGAGAGGAAGTGGCCGTGGATGGGACTGGGTTAGCAGGACGACTTATAGTCATGAAAGGCTTTGTCAGTCATGCTCTGGGCTCCACACAGCAACTGGACGGAGCGGGGAGCCACCGGAGGATTTGTGGCCCATTTTCATGTTTGCGTGAGCAGATCAGTCTGAGAGCAGTGTTGAGAGAAAAGGTGGGAAGGATTAAGCTGGAAGCAGAGACTAGAGAGTAATCATTGCAAGAGGTCGTAAGAGCTTGAAATGGCAGAGTCTGCGGGGTTGAGAAAAGAGGGAATAGAGAAGACACCCATGTCTGGATCAAGTTGCTGGGGCTTAGTGGTGGAATGGATCTGGGTTTGAGGAAAAAGGATGACTCAGGATCCGGACTCAGCTGAACCAACCACACAAGACAAAAAACAAAACAAAACAGAAACAAGGGTAAATTTTATTTTTTTGAAAGATCACATGACTTTTATTGTTTTTGTTTTTATTTTTGTCTTTTTGAGACAAGAGTCTTACTATACAGTTCAGGCTGGCCTTGAGCTCACTTTGTAGCCCAGACTGGCTTCAAACTCCCAGGGATCCTCCTGCCTCAGCCTCCTGAGTGCTGGAATTACTGGTGTGCACCACCACACCCAGCAAGGATAAATTCTAATGACTTAGTTTTGTTCAGGAATGTACATAACTACAAAGGACTCGAGAAAAAGTTTGAGGATCACCAACACAGGACAGGCACACTGAAGATGCCTGGCAGCCGCAGTGAAAGGGAGGTGGGATGAGGGGAAAACTGATGCTCAGGATACTTGGAAAGGGCAGGGTTTTGAGAGGAATAATGTAAGTCAGAGGAAACAGAACCAGCATCCTGAAGGGACCCTTGCTGTATGACCAGAGAGACCAGTGGAGAGTGGAGCTGAGGAGAAAATGCTGGCAGAGAGGTGCCAGCTGTCTGAAGAGGGGAAGAAAGAGAATTTAGGACATACTGTTTGTTCTCAGATTTGCTGATATTTCAGCGAAAACTACTTTTTTCCCCAACAATTATGATCTGATCCCTGGACGGCTTGAAACATCCCACAAAGGGCAGCCCTCAGGTAGAGAAGTCCAGTCATAGTCCAGAGATTGTGGAAGATCTTCTGCTCTTAGGAAGTGCAGGCAGAAGCAAGGGAAGCTGAGTGGGTATGGCCAACCTAGAAGTGACAGCCAGCATGGGGTGGGGGATTTGTCCTGATTTCTGGCTGCGTAAGAATCCCCAGCCCTAGCCTTGGGCCATTCTCCCCATGGTAAAGCAAAAACTTTAGACTTCTAGTCTCTGGAAAACCAGCACAGACTTAATAAGTGTGGCCTGGAAACCCGGGATAGAGAGGAGAGAAACCTGCATTGAGATTCTTCCAGAACCCACAACACCTGCTCCACCAAATGTGAATATTCCAATGCAGGATTGACCTCAGAATGTCTTGTATATACAGTGACTGTGATTTCTCATGTTTAATACCATCAATAATATCTTTTTGTAAAAATAGGCAACATGCAAATACAGAATCATGTTCACTATTGATTTGCCTTCAGTACATAACAGAGTCAGTAAGCAGCAGAGCTCCCTGTGCTCACAGAAGTCAAAAAATGTGCAGCCAAAGTCAGGGGTGGAGCTTTGCTCTGTTTCCTGCAGACACACACTGTGTGACTAAGTGGGCAGGGCATTGGGGTGCAGGAAAGCTGGGCTTGTGCTAGGAAAAAGGCCTGGCAACATCAGTGAGGTTGGGTTGACTTCCTCCAGAACCGTAACCTTGGGGATCAATTATATTTTGAGAAAACAATATTTTATACATGAACAGCTTGTGTTTGGCTACTTATAAAAATAAGTCTGTAAATGATGCCAGAGTGGAATGAATGTATTATATTTGATGCGTTTGAAACAGCCCAGTAAACTGAAAATATTTTGCTACAAGAGGAAGGCTTGTTCTATAGAATTAAATCTTGGCTACAATTAGAAAGGAAACTCCAAAAGTAACTGTTTCTTGGAAGGGCAGCAATACTTTCTCTTCAGCTACTCCATGAGACCTTTGCATCTGGGCTTATAGAAAATACAAAGTAGCTATTTCTATCTTGGCTTCTAAAAAGACACCTAATTTCACAGGCAGTAAGAACCTGCCCTTTTCACATTATGACTTCCACTCTTCTCCCACCTCTGTCTGTCTTGTACTCTAATGAAAACCTCCTGAGTGTTGGGTTACTGGTGATTTTATCCTACTTCCATGTTTAGGAGAGTAATTTTCAGCTCTTTGTTACAAAGAGGTGGACAAGTTCTCTCTTCATAAAAATGGGACATGTATAGAAAGCACCCCAAAATCTCGGTATCAGTCTACGGTGGACCCCATGTGGCTCTGGGTTCTGAGAGAATTCTGCACCTCACCCCCACTAGCTCTGGCCCAGCTCCAGCCAGCTGCAAATTGACTGGATCGAGCTGCTTTGCCACGCTGATGTTATCGGCCTTATGGTGCCTGGAGCACACAGATAGGAGCAGGCAATGGCGCCGTCTCACCGGACGTAGCAAGTAATTTAGTTTAGGAAATCCAAGTATAAAATCTTGAAAGCTGATTTTTTTTTAATCTACCTCAGGAGGGGGTGGTGGTGGTGTGGAATTCCCAGAAGAACCATCAAAATAGGGAAATGGCTTCTATCATGTATTAATAAACAGTTCAAAGCAATAGAAGAACATACAGAGAGGTTTGTAGGAAAAGTGAGTACTCAGTCTTTCTTGCTTCCTCCCTCCTTCCTCTGAGCTGTGCTGCTCGGAGAAGGTTACTCCATTCATGTGATTCCCCAAGCTGGAACTAGAAGTGCTCTTCTGGCACATTCCTGAGGTCCCCTGTGTGACAGAGATGGTACAGCCCTGTCCCCGGTCATGCCACTCTGGGGGCAGGTATTCAGATAGGGCTGTGCGCTGGGGCAGAGGAGGGTTCGCCCTCCTTCCCTTCCATCTCCTGAGCCTGCTCTGGGCCACTACATATTGCCTCACTTATCACTTCTGTTTCTGGTGGAGCAGCAAGATTCTTCCTGCCTCATGTTCCTCTTGTTCAGTCTTACTTTCCCTTCAGGTTCCCCGACAGTCACCTCTTAAAGAAGTTTCCCACGAATGCCAGCAAGGTTAGATCCTATTCCAACATCCTTCCCATACGTATTTTTCATGCACTTATCAAAATTTACTTGAGTGATTATTTGTGTAATTTATTTATTAAATATTCACAAATGTAGAGATTGTGTCTTTACACAGGGTCATTTGAAGCTCTAGCACAGAACATTCAGAGCTATAACTGATGCTAGACAATGCCTTCTACTTGGTTTGAAGGCAAGGCAAGGGTCTTCTCATAGCAGAGAGGTGGCAAAGGTCTGGTAACCTACCAAGATGTGGTAGAACCTTGTTGAGTTTGGGACCCTACCATCTATGCTGCTGGTAAGGGGTGGGAAGATCACCTGCCGGGAAGTTATGGTGGGGAACAGCCCCAGCAGGATTCTCTGAGCCCTCACTCGTTCACCTGAAAAGTAGGATTCCCAGAACCCTCACCACAGATCTGCAAGCTTGGAGTAGTTTAAACCCCCGCTTAAAGCTAGGCATGTAGCACATGCCTAAAATCCCAGCATTCTGAGAGGGCGAGGCAGTAGAATCCCAAGTCTGAGCACAGCCTGGGCAACCAAGTGACTTGGGCTTTGTTTCAGAATAAAACATAATAAAGGGGTTGGGGGTGGAGCTCAGGTCAAAGGCTCTGGATTTGATCTCCACCACTGTCACCACCAAGGCAAAACCAAGATAAAAAATACCCCCAACAAACAGACAAACTCTAATCCGCTTAAGGTTCATGGCTAAAATAGCAACTCAGCTCAAGCTCAGGTCAGCTCACGGAGACTGACCACAAATGAGCAGGCAGAAACCTCTTCGTGATTCAAGGGCCAGGCCCAGCTGTTTGCTGCAAGACACTCCTCCAGTCAAATGGTTCAGGCCTCCCCCACTGCGCTGCAGGAGTGGGCAACCAGTGGAATCAAAAACTTCAGAAAAACTTCTGGAGGGGAGAGGGGCAGGGCTGCTCCCATGCTGTATCCGTTCAAAGTGATTTCTGATAACCTGAGGCTTCCATCCGTGTTTACCAGGCAGTGAACTCACCCAAGCAGGGTGGTGGTGGTGGGGTGTCTCAGACACTAGGGGAAGGCAACTGTGAAGGAATATGCATGAAATCTTCCAGAACAGTAAACACACCCTCTAGCTGGAGAGCAGGGTCTGTGGCTTCCAGTGCCTGTGAACTGCACTGGCTTTGAGAGTCTGAACAGGTTGCTTCAGTCTCAGAGAGCCCGGGCCTGTTTTTATTCAGGCTCTGAGATCTCAGAAAGCCTGCAGGGCAGAGAGTAAGTGAGCTGTCCCAGGTCGAGGCCCGATGGGCCCTTCCTTCCAGCCAGCTGCCTCCTCCTCTGAGTCCAGCACTGTTTCTTCTTCTGAATGCTCACAGTTGTATTCAGTTTGCTAAGATTCGTGGTCACACAATCACGCTCCTAAATGAGAAGATGAAGACGGAACATCTGCTGTGAGGCAGGCAAAAGGGCGCCTGTGCCCCAATGGGCCCTCTGGAGAGCGAGCGCTGACTGAAGTTAGGCTTAGTCTGCCGGGACAGTTTATCAACAACCAACGCAAACAGGCCCCTTGGAGTCTGGCAAAGTCCTTATCTGTTCTTGTTTCTTCTCTAAACATGGCTGTGGGCTGGAAGAGCCTATGCTTAGTCTCGCAGTGAGGCCTCTCCTGGAAGCTGGAATGTGCTGTTTGCAGGAGAGAGAAGAGTGAGGCTGAGAGACAGCCTGGGTCGAGACCCTGTGAGCATCTTTCTGCCCATAAACTGGTTCCTACATCGCCAATGGCCCCGTCTCCAGGAGCGCTGCTTGGCAATATACCTTCAGGTGAGGTGGAGGAAGCCGTATTGTTCCAGCTTACATTTGGCCAGTTCTCAGGGACTAACAATGTTCTTCTCTTCTTGTTCTTCCTGGTCCCCTTGTGACTAGCTGGTGCTAGGAGGCAGCCTGAACCTGTTTTCCATGGGTTTTATAATTCACTAATTAGGGTGAGTAGGACTGTGTGCAGTGGTCTTTGGGTTGGACCCTGGAGCCTGTGGAAGAAGAAACAAGGTCTAGAAGGAGAGGGTCTTGAATAAGGTCAGAGCTTGGCTGATTGTGAGGCGTGAGATCCTGAGTGTTTTTCCTCAGCTTCAATGCAAGTGGGTTTACCCTCTTTCCTTATGCATCAGCCCAAGAAATCATACAGTGATCACAGTCACCTCATTTGCTGGCTCTGACTCATGTAGCCATGGGAGAGACCTGGATATACAGGAAGAACCTTTCATCAGAAAACCCGGCCCTTAGTGGACAGGTTATGATTCCTCTGTCCTTTCAGATTCCTTAGACTCTATATGACTTGGAATGGAGGAGACCCCGGGGGTGCTATTTTTAACTCCCTGTGGGCTTTGGGGGGTGCATGGCTAGAATGGCAGTGATGGTCTGGGAGCTCCCAGACTTACCAGTTAGATTTCGGCTTCTACTTGCAGAAACAAACCCTATATGCCTTATATGCCCCTCTTGTCTCAGGTCAGTGTCTTTCTCCTAAAAATACTTGTCTTTAACTCTGCCTGAAGGTACAGGGATGGCCATGGGAAGCTGCTGTTTTAGGCCTTGAAATATGCTCAGTATCTCTTCTTAGTGTCTTTTCCTCATGTCCTAATTGAACAGCAGAGTGCAGGATGTTATAGACAATGGCCTTTTAACACTGCCTTGTTGCATGGGACTCCCTATCCTGCATCCCTACAGCCCTGAAGGTTTATAGTATCAGCTCCTGCCCAAGGACAGCTCAGGAAATGACCTGACTATCTTGCAAGCTTACTTCACCTTCAGAGTGATGGCAACCTCAGCAGAGATTTGTCAGGCTGGATGGGGGGTAGGAAGAGGATGGAGGAGATGAGGGGGACTCCTTGGACCCATGCGGTTGGTCTTAGAAAGAGAACAGGTCAGGCCTGTCATAGCTCGAGACATGTACAGAAAGGCTGTTCACAATTCAGTAAGCACAGGGCCTTCAGAGTGTGGCAGGCCTCCAGCCCTTCAGACCTGGCAGGAGTGGGCGAGCTCCTCTGGGAGCTATCCAGGGTTCTGAACGGCCTCCCCGAAGACCTTGGAGGATCTAGACAAGAGCCCCGCCTGCTGGTTAACCCCGACCTTAAGTGCCACTGACTCATCCCTGCCTGTTGTGGATATCCATCCACTGCCTGTTTGGATCCACGGCCTACACGGTCTGGAGTAGCTCCAAAATGACTCCAGTCACTCTGTATGGCTGCAGCCTGGGCTTCATGCCAGCAGCCTGGATCTCCAGCCGTATTTTCAATAAAGGGTGAGATTCAGGATCTTTGTATGTATGAAAAAATATCTCCCAGTCCCTCTGGATGCTCAGGACAAGACAGGGTTGGCTCAGGGACAAGGTGGCCATGGGAGAGGAAGCAAGTTCTCCACGTGGCTCATCCCCAGGCAGTTTATCAGCTCCGCCCTGCCCATACGCAGCTATTGCACAGATCTGAGCACAGGCACACATACACACATGTTGTGTTGCTGCGGTCCGCTCTGCTGCAGGGAAGGTGGAGTCTCCTCTGTCCTTGAGTGGACCACACCTTCTTTGTTCTTATCACGTATTATAGAAATTTTACGAGCACCAAAGCATGAAGTCCTTCTTTTTCTAAATTTGGCAAGAACATACTCACTTTAAGAAGTCACATACACAGAAAAAAGGAAAAAAATCATCATCTGTAATGCTACATCTAGAGCTCTGCACAGTTAAAGTCCTGGCACACAGCCTGGAGCATTGTATTTAGGCACATACACATGAGTCAGTCATGAGCAATGCAGTGCAGAGTTTAAGAGCACTGGTTTTGAGTCAGGGGTAGGTGATGCACACCTTTAATCCCAGCTCCTTGGAAGGCTGAGGCAGGAGTGTTGCAGGTTTACGCCCAGATTGGGCAACTACATGAGACATCATCTCAAAAAATGTAAAGGGCTAGGGATCTGGGTGTGGTGGTGCATACCTGTAATCTCAGCACTTGCGAGGCTGAGGCAGGAGGAGCACCGTGAGTCTGAGGCCAGAACCTGGGCTACATGATGAGTTCAAGGACAGCCTGAATTGTATCACTAGACCTTGTCTCATAGAAAAAAACTGAAACAGGCTGGGGACATAAAACGTATAGCACTTTTGTAGTACATGCAGGGCCTTGGGTTTAACCCCTAGTGTCACCAAAGGGGGAAAGCTATTTTGCAGTAGATCCTGCTTGTGCCATTTTTTTTAAAAAAGTTTTTATGCCATGGAATACTTTGGGGTTTTTATTTTTGTTAATACATGTTTGCCATACATAATGATTACATCCACTGTGAGGAATTGGTACATGTAAATAATATATTTCAGTTCTTCTTTTCCCCTTTCTCTCTACCCATGTTTTAAATTTTTTCTTTTTGTCAGTATCAGATTCATTTGTCTATGTCTTTATTAAGCTAATGACAATAAACAAAGATTAACAACCAGACTCACAGACCAAAAAACATATAAAACACATAAGACAATTATACCAAATCAAGGTACACTTTTAGTTGCATTTGCCATGCTGAATTACAGTAACTTTTTTCTTTTTTCCCTACTGTCTCTCTTTTATTTTGTGCTTCATTTATATATTGGGTTTCTCTCTCTCTCTTTGGATAGTTTCACTATGCAGTTCAGGCTGGCCTCGTACTCACAGCAATCCTCCTGCCTCAGACTCCTGAGTGCTGAGATTACAGGTGTTACAGGTGTGTGCCACCATGTCCAGCTGGGTTTTTCATGTAAGAGAAACCACGTGATATTTAAGCTTGTGTGTCTGACTTCACTTAATATTATGGTCTCAAGGTGCAACCATCTTTCTACAAATGACTCAAGTTTACCTTTCTTTATGGAAGAGTAGTGCTCCATTGTGTATAAATCACATTTTCTTCATTCATCTATCTCCTGTTGGATATACAGGCTGCTTCCAAGATTTAGCTGCAACAAACTGCTATTTATTTACTTGTGTGATCCTAAGATCACAGAGTTTCTAACCTCTCTGGGTCTGGCTTTTCATCTTTAATATGAAGAAGATAAGAAGTTACCATTAGAACATCATACTAATAATAGCTGCTGGTGAGAGCCACTGATTGTTAAAATTGTAAACTTTAAGGAGAAACAAGATATTTGCACAGTCTACAAGTATGTATTAATTATTGTAGTAGTTTTAACACGTATTCACAAATTCTTTGATAGTCCTCCCTCTAAGGTGGAACCTAATTCCCTTCCCTTGAGTGTGGGCTGGGTTTAGTGACCCGCTTCTCCACTTCTGATGTTTCGTTTGCTTATGCCACTGAGCTACATCCCCGGTTTGACCTGCTTCTGATGAATGGAATATGGCAAGAGAAATAACAGTATCTCTACTATAAGTCACTAATAGCGGGAGACCTGGCAGCACCCTAGGTGATTACGGTTAATGCTACTGGGAAGAAGACAGATGCACCCTTGCTGCGCCATGATGATAAGGACACGTCGTCTTCATGGTATTCTTCTCCCAAATCTGTAACTTCAGTCCCATCACGAGGAGACATTAGACAAATGCAAACTTGTGAGACACTCTAGAAAATACCTGATCGTACTTTTCAAAAGTCAAGGTCATGTGAGTAAAAAAGAGACAGAAATGAAACATGTCAGTTAAGTGCAGTATGGATCCTGGAAGAGAAAAAAGTTATTAGTAACAAAACAAAACAAAACTGGAGAAATTTGCATAAAGCTTATCTTTACTACCAGTGGTAGCTCCTTAGGCTTAATAAATATACCATTGTTATGTAAGATATAGTATTAGAGGAAGCTGGGTGAAGGGTATATAAGGCTCTTTGGACTATCTTTGCAAGTAAATATAAAATTATTTCAAAATGAAACATTTAAAAAATACTCCTCCCAGTGTGTTTTGGAAAGTGGTTTTCTATTAACACGGAAGGATGGTTAAAAGAACTGTACTGGGCAGTAGAAGGAGCAGGGAGTCACACAGATAGGTCTGGAGCTTTAGAGACAGATCAGAGGTAGAGACATAGGGTTGTGAATAAAATCCAGTGGGACATTAATTGAAATAATAAGTTCATATGAGAAGCCAGGGTAAGACATGTAGGAAACAGAGAACAATGGAGCACCAGGAAGAGCACGGCCGCCTAACGTACGAGCGGAGGCTCGGCGAGGAGACGGTCAGCATGGAGAGAAGCAGAACGTTTCCACAAAAGCCAAAGGAAACCAGTTCTCACAAATATCTGGTCAGTACCAGCCAATGATCCTGAAAGATGATGACAGATTGCCTGGGAAAAGGCGGTTAGATTTTAATTAGGAGCTGTTGCTGACCTCACTCTTTCTAAAAATAAATGTAAAATTATATATATACATGAATATATATATATATATATATATGAATTCTTCTAAAAGGAATATTATCCTTTCTTCTGTTATTTATTTCAATCACTATGTATAGAACTATAGGTTAGTATGGCTCAATATGCATTTATGTTATTTGGGAGGTTATACTCTAATTCTATCACTACTGTGTTGTCTAGCTCGTTCCAACTTCCTCTACTGGGAGCTCTTTGGAGCTGGTCCTGTTTCCCTGTGCTCCCTGTGGACTTGTTGTGATCCATCTCCTTCCTCCTTAGACCTCTGGTGAACGAGCTGTGAGCACATGAAACACCTCCTCCTCCTCCTCTCTCCTCCTCTCCCTTCTTACTTTTTTGAGATGGGGTCTCCCTATCTTGCCCAGGTTTGTCTCAAACTCCAGATCTCAAGTGATTCTACCACTTCAGCCTCTTGTGTGATAGAACTACAGGTATGTGCCACCGTGCCATTCTGTTTTGTTTTGTTTTTAACATCTCCTCAGCCAGAACCCTGCCTCAGGTCTTTATCGTATTGCTGGATCACTGAGGCGGCAACCTCCCCCTCTACCCTCCTTATCTCTACTTCCTTCAGCTCACCTTATGCATTCTTCTGCTTCACTCTTTCGAGAACTAAACACTGCTCTGATCACAGCACTCTTTGGCTTAAGGCAGTTCAATCACTCCCAGTGCTTGGTTTGGAAGCCACGGCCCTGACTTATACCGGGGAGGCTGTTCCCCAATTGTCCACCTTCTCCAGCGCTTGTCTCTCTTTTGCCCCTGTCAGCCCTCTATGAAAATGACTCCAGTGTCTCTGACTAGATCCTTGTAAACCACCTTTAAAGACCTTTATTGTTTTCCCTAATTACAAAAGCCACGCATATTCAAAGGGAGAACCGCAACATGGCAGTGGCTGAAGTAGAAAATGAAAACGCCCTCCCTGTCCCCCCTCAGGCTGGCTTCAGGAGATGCAGCCTTTCAGGAAACTTCAGTCTGTCTCCTGTCCTTCTATTAGGCTGCTGTCCCATAATAAACAGACTCAGAGGCATACTTGTTAGCATTTTATAATATGTCTGCAAAGGTCAAATTCAGAAAAATAAAGATTTTATGCTTGTGTTGCAATTACCCTTTCTATGCTCCCTCTTACTATCATCTTTAATCTGACAACCCTAAGAGACAGAAATAGTGTCTATTATTTATCCTAATTTTGCAGAGAAAAAAATCTGAAGTCTCATAAAGCTGAGCAGTTCCCCACAAAGTCTCACAGCCAGGACAAGGTTCCAGTCTCTTGACTCCTGTCCTACTTTATTGGATAAAAAGGCCACAGTGAAAACCACACGCCAGCAGCAACACAATGAGAGAGGCCAGAAGCCAAACAACAACCCCAAACATTGACACATGAGCAACTGCGGCTCTACCTGGGTGAATGTAAGAATAAGTTTCCTCCCTTGCTTCTCTTTTATGGTGAAGGTGAAACTGCGGAAAATCTCTCAGCAAGGAGTAACACACGGCAGTATATGCTCAGTACTGATCACTATGTCCAAAGAAATGCCTTGGCTCCTGAAAACCTCAGGGCTCGGCAGAGCTTAAGGAGGAAATGAGAAGATGTGAATCACGTGTGTCAGATCTAAGCTGGGGTGCACAGCAGGGACAAGATAAGCCAATAAATAGCATAGAGATATCTGGCAGTATTTCCTACTCATGCATCTTACCAACCTGTTGGTGTGCACGTCCAGTGCAAAACATGGTAACTATAGGGCAAACACTCCATTGCTTGGGTAGCTATGATCCAGTGGAGTGAGCGTGGTTTTTGACCATTTGTTTTCCAGTGTGTGTGTGTGTGTGCGCGCGTGCATGCATGCATGTGTGTAGCTAGGTATATACCTATTTATATATCTAGATCTATCTCAAAGAAGGTAATATTGACTTGGCATAACAAATGCAAACACAAAGGTGAATGAAGGAGAAGGCGAAAGGTTCCCTGTAACTTGTCTGTTGCCATTTTATTTTATACTTCCAGACTTTTAAAATATGTGGCCAGTGTGCAAAATTAAATATAGCTGGAATCAGACGATCCATTTTCCATATGTATTTTATGGTAGTAACTTATGTTGCATGCATTTTATTCTCATGAAAAATATTCCACAAACATCTTTCCATTCTGATCGATAGTAGATTTTACCTTCCCCTTTTAAAAAGCCTCCTATATGAGGAGGGTGTGGTAGTGCACACCTGTAATCCCAGAACTCAGGAGGCTGAGGCAGGAGGATTGTTGGGAGTCTGAGGCCGACCTGAGCTACATAGTGAGCTCAAGGCCAGTCTACATAGCGAGACCCTATCTCAAAAACCAAAACAAAACAATAGACAAAAAGCTTGCTATATGTATGCTGTGGAGTGAGATGGAGGTTTAGGTTCTTTGCTTTTTTGTTCCTTTTCTATCATAATGTACTTGCTGTAACTGTTATAATCTCTATTTAATATATTGTAAAATGATAGGTATATTTGTATTTATTTAGAACTATTGTAATGTCTAGTCTTTTTGCATTCATCTATTGTTTTCTTTTTTAGCTCAATAAATTCCTAGAAGTAGAACTGATGAGGGGCCATTGGCACATGGGCATTATGTTTGCAGGCACACTGCTAACTGTCTTTCCAGAGTGGCTGTGGTGAGGTGCACTCTCGAGGTGTGGGGAGTACTCTAGTTCTGAAGTCAGAATGATTAGTTCTAAGGCCAGCTAACAGTATGACCTTTGGCCAGACACCTTTCTTCTTACTCCCTTCCTTTAGTGGGTATAATAGTACCTACTTTGTAAGCTGGGCTTAGAGTGAAGTAAAACTACACATGTAAAGTGCTTTCTAGCAAGCCTGGCATATACAACAAATGGTAGCTGGGTTTTTGTTCTTATGCCTCCTGCTCCTCGCTTTGTTCCATCTAAAGTGTTTATGAGCACTTAGTACGTGTCTACTCTTGCACACATCTCACTTAATCCTTGCAAGGAGAAATGTATTAGTTCCAATTCTCCAACACCAAAAAACAAAAGCAGAAAACCTTGGGATGCCAACAAACCTGAGCCTTGATAATCAATAGTAAGCCACTGCTATCTTAGTGGGTCTGTGCTTTCTAAGAAAACCTAGAAGCTAATTTCCAGGGCTCTGCCCTTAGTGACTAAATCACAGAGACATGCTCTTCTCTCCCTCTCAGCTATTTCTACTGGGGTCTTAGAACATGGTCAACCATCAGGACATTGTAGATCAGGCCATTTGAACAGTGGACCCTCCTTTACAACAAGACACTATATTACAACCTAGAGGATACAGAGGGTCCGTAAAAACCAGACTGGGAGGCCCCAGTGCACCCTGGAACACTGAGGAGTCCAGATTGAGTTCAATTCCCTGTGTCCTTCCACAGCTTGGCCCAAAAGCAAGAAACTAGATTATGGCTTGTTGGACCTTTACCAAAAATACCAAGTTACAGTTGAAATTAAACAGGATTTAGCAACAACTCTCTGAAATGCCGAAAGGGGGCAGTGTAGTGTTAGTAAAAATGGGCTTTGCTGACACATGGGCTTAAAATGGCTTTGCAGCTTACCAGCTGTGCCACCTGGGCTCTCCCTTTCCCTCGATTTACACCGAGGGTCCGCTCCTTTACAGAGCTGCAAGGATGAAATGAGATGGTGCATGTCTGGTGGCAGGCACGTAGCAAGTGCTGGTAAACATGGCGCACACGTCCATCAGGGTGTACGGCTGAATGTGACAACGAAATGGGCTGCCAAGTAAAGAAGGGATGAAAAGGGCATCTGCTCAACTCATTAATTATTAATTACTTCGACAGGTATCTAATGAATGTCTCCTAGGTGACACCACCCCGCAGAGCACCCGAGACATAACAGGAAGTAAAAACAGATGTGGTCTCTGCTTCATGAAACAGCATTCAGAAGGACTCATGTTTTAACTTTTTAAAACATTTTGTGGTGCTGGGACTCAAACCTAGGGCCTCACATACGCTAGGCAGCATTCTACCCACTGAACCACAGCTCAGCCCAAGGACACTTGATAGAACAATTACACCTGCATATGTGTAACTGGAAAGAGAGATAAGGAGAAGCCCACTGGCCAACTCCGGGGACTAAGCGAAGTCCTTGGTGATGAAATGACTGGCAAATGAAGAATTAATGATGAGTAGATGTCAACCAAAACAATGACAAGGCACCCAGAAAACATCCCAGGCAGCAAGAACTTCACACGCAAAGGTCCCAAAGCAGATGGAAGCAGACACCGGAGAAGTGGAGGGAAGCTGGTGAGGCTTGTGCTGAGCTAAGGTGTAACTATGACATAGCCTGGCGGACCGGACAGGAGGCAGGCTACACAGGCCTTGCAGGTCATCCACACTTTTATAGTAAGGATCAGTAGAAGCTGTTCAAGTATAGGGCTATGCTGGGCATTCTGGCTACTTGGCAACACTGTCCTCTTACATCTCTTGCCACTGGGTGAACGGAATAAGGCTTCACATAATTCCTGCTGTGACCATGCAGGAGAGGGAAGACCAGCCAAGAGACGGAAGCAAAAAGGTAATCTGTAACATGTCCTCCTGAAACCGAATGAGGCCCTCTGGATTCCACTGCCCAGGAAAGAGCTGGACACAAGGAGGAACATTAGTGGGGCAGCCAAGATCGAGGGCTTCATCTTACACAGCTGGGCCTCTGACTCATGGGTTCCACACCCATGGATTCAACTAACCTCAGATTCAAAGTGTTCAGGAAAAAACTGCATCTGTACTGAACACCATGTAGGATTTTTCCCTTGCTGTTATTCTCTAAACAACAACTACAACTATTTATGTGGCATTTACGTTGTAAATGTAGGAATGATTTAAAGTATACAGGAAGATGTGCACACATTATATGCAAGTACTAAGCCTTGAGCCATCTAAAGGACTTGAGTATCTACAGATTTTTATATTGGCAGGGCTCCTGAAGCCCGTCCGACAGGTTCTGAGGGATGGCTGCACGGGTCATGATGAGCGATCAGCTGTCACTATAGAGCCCTTAATGTTTTGGTTGCTGACAGCCAACCCCAGGCTATCCTTCAGCCCTCTGATTTCCTGCTCCATCAGAGGCTCTGCTGTGTTGGATATAGTGACCTAGGAACTAGTACCTCGTAGGCTTGATGGTGGAGCTGTAGGTCTCATATGGCAGGGGCAAGGGCAAAGTCTGGGGGTGGATACAAGTTTGTGAGAAGCAACTTCCACTTCCATGGGCTTCTAGTTAGCTGCCTTGCAGTGCCTGTGCTTTGGGTGCTGTGCTTGTCTGAGACACACATACACACAGCACTCACAGTCTCTACAGCCTGGCCTCTGAGAGAAGAGGAACCAGCAGCATAGGGATGTCAAGTACCAGAAGGAGTAACTACATTTCAGCCCTCATAGATTTTGTTTTTAACTTTGCAGGAAAGAGAAAAGGACCTAAGAGTACTAGAGCCACCCACCCTACTCTTCCCCCAGCCTCTCCCAGCATGCAACCCAGCTAAACAGGAAACCAGCTTGTATCTCTGCCAAGGAAATTGGCTGGGGCAGGAAGCTCAGGAAACAAGCAGGAAAAAACCTCCTTGGCACAGAAGAAAACTGCTCAGAAATCCCTTGGAAGGTAAAACAAACTCACCTTCTGCTGAGCACACTCTCAGACAAGGAGAAGGGTGGAAGTGTCTCTACCTGCTAGTGGGGGTCCAGCAAGGCCTAGCAGGATCCACAGAGAGCAGCCCCAGAATGTCCTGAGTGAAGATACTGCCGTCTCAGGGACAACAGACCCCAGGCTGGCCCTCCCCTGAAGGAAGTGTAGGTTACCAGTGAAGCGCAGTGGGGTACACAGGTTTGAAGACACTATAGGGCCATTTTGGGTTGATAAGGAAGAAGATGGTGGTGCAGGATAGAAGCAGTGGTTAAAAAAAAAAAGTATGGATTGGGGACATAGCACCTGCCTGGCCAGTGTGAGGTCGTGAGTTCAATTCTCGGTACCATACACACACACACACACACACACACACACACACGCAGACCTAAAAGAGAGAGGGCCAGAGACCAGATGTTACCTGATGGGGATGAAAGCAAAGAATTAGCAGGGGTTTTTGCTATACAAATATGAAGGAAACTCAATGAAACGAAATATGAAGGAAACTCAATGAAACGATGGGCTAAGATAATGACATTAAAGACTGCCTAAATCACTAGGTAAAGGCTGATGGGGAGCCTCTATAATGGGGTTCGTAATCAGGCTTACTACACAAGGTATGGTGGTGTACGCCTATTTACCAGCGCTTGGGAGGCTGAAGCAGGAGGGTTGCTGCAAATCTTCAAGTTTGAGGCAAGCCTGGACAATACATTGAGTTCAAGACCACCCTGAGCTACATAATGAGACCCAGTCTAAAAAAACCCAGACCCTCTTCCCAAAAATCTGAACTTCACAAAAAGTAGAAAATATATGTCACGTGTCTCTTCATGTAAATGAAGTACATATCACATCCCAGAAGCAAGCTGGGAAGTACATAGCATTGCTCACAAGCATTCTTCATAAAAAGTTGAATCTGAAGCTGATTAAACCCTCAGACTTGAGCTGGGCATGGTGGCACATACCTGTAATCCCAGCCCTCAGGAAGTTGAGGCAGGAGGATCATTGTGAGTTTGAGACCAGCCTGGGCCACAAAGTGAGCTTAAGGCCAGCCTGAACTGCGTAGGGAGACCCTGTCTCAAAAAGAAAAAAACAAAACAAAAAAACCCCTCAGACTTAACTATTAATTTGCAGAAATGTAGGAGAAAGGATAGGATTAAAAACATCACAGGTATGTATATAACAAAATCCAGAATGTAGGATACCCTATAGGACAAGCAATTGTCACCCTATTGTTAGGGTGTTTTTGTAAACAAATAACTTGCAAGACTAATAGTATTATAGGCAGCTAAATTATATAGAAAGTTATTTATAGACTGAGCTATCAAAAAATCAGCAGAAAAAACAGACATCAGAATTGTGGCTAGAGCAGGGCATGGTAGTGCATACCCATATTCCCAGCACTTGGGAAGCTAAGGCAGGAGGACTGCTGTGAGTTCGAGGCCAGCCTGAGGTACATAAGCAAGTTCAAGGCCAACCTACAATACATAGTAAGACCCTGTCTTAAAAAAACAAAAAACCAAAAAACATGGCTGGAGGTGCATCTGAAGATCAGGCCTCAAGATAAAAATGCAACGATCAGGCCTACACACGGCCCCTAAGCAGTAACTGGAAGATTGTACTATAATTGATATCACGTGGTCAAATAAAGTCTAGATAGACATTAGTCACCCAGGTGGGTGACCAGAACCTCCTGACTCATCCTTTCATACAGATGTCCTTGTTCTCTCCATGTGCCCATGCTATGTGACCTGCTTCCCCATTGGATCAATATTACCTAAGTGGCTATACTTGTAGTCTTATCAGTTAATCACAGTTTTGACTCACATAGTACCCACCTCATAATTTTGCTCTATAAAATATTCTGAGAAGTATCTCTCAGGAGCTCTCTCAATAAATTTTTCCTACTCTTCCACTATTTCTTAGAATTCTTCTATTTTGGGGAACAAGAACTCAGCGTGTCTGACATATAGGAGGTTAGGGGTTACGTTTTCTCCCTCTATATCAGTAGTAGGAACTATAGATTAGATGGAACATCTCAACAAAAGGCAACGTGTGGGTCGATTCAAACAAACCAAGTAAAACTCTTATGATGTTAAGAAACTGTTGGTTTTAGGTAGGATATTGGTGTTGTGATTATGTTAAATATGATCAGTTTTAGAGAAACATTATGATGTTATAGATGTAATAATTCAGAATAATCCAATGGAGAAGATACGAATGAAACAGGATTAGTCTTGTGTTGCTAACTGTTCAAGTTGGGTAATGATTACTAGTGGGTTCATTTTTAGCTTTTTCTCTATTTTGTACACGTTTGTAAGTGTCCAGGAAAAAAATGTTGAAAAAAAAATGGAAAAAGTCAACAGATTGGAACTGCTTCCTTCGCTAACATTTCTTGAGTCTTGAAAGCTGACCTCTGGGAACTGAAACTGCAGCAGGACGCCCCCTTATCAGGAGTGGGCCTCCCAGCAAGGCCCTGCTGTGCCGCCAGGACTCTGACACAGGCATGGCAGGGATGTTCTGCAGTTCCCCCTGTTCGGGTCTACTCAGTGGGAACCCCTCTGGCAATCAGCTGGAACCCAGGGCACCTCTGTTTCTAGCCTGGCCTCACCTCAGCCCTGTCAAGGAGACCAAGGGCTCTTTCATTTGATAAATAAAATATCTCCTCTTCTTCTCCCACAAAAGTTCCCTTGGGAACCACTGATGGAAAAAAACTGAAATCACCAGCCCCTCATCACTGTCAACACTAGAGCAGAAATGATACAGTAATTTGCAGTTCATTTTCACATGCATGATCTTATTTATTTTATAAATAGTCTGAAAGAGGTTAAGAGGCTGGCTAAAGGTCATACAGAAGTGGTGGCTAGGTGTACCCAGTTGGTCCCCTACCACTGCTGGGCCCTGCTTGTGCCGGAGGCCTGTGTCTCTCACTAGCTCATCCAGGTCTTCCCAACCCTCAAGGGCCCTCACACCAGTTCCTCTCAGGGTGTTTCCTGAGACTATTTCATCTCAGCCTCCGGCAAATGAAGGGTGTAAACCATGAGGTTCCATCCAGTGACAGAGAAGCTGATGATGGTCAGACCTCGGCTCCTGACTCGTTATCTTTGGTGCCCCATTTACTACTTTAAATATCATCCACTAACTTGGTCTCCCTACCTGTCTTCACATAATTCTCCTCCTCCCCAACCCACTATCCACTACCATTTCCCTGCCTTACCTTCCTGCTTGGCCTTCTCTAAGTCCATGATCTCCTCTAAGCCAGGGCTGGAAGCTGCGGTCCAGATGAGAGCAGAGAGAACTTTCCGAAAGCTAAAATCTTCAGAGAATGAATAGCATTGGAATTTATGGAGACCCCTCTCATTAACTGCTGCAACCTGCATGTCAGTGTGGGGTTTCCCATCAGAGGCACAGCTGCCCTCAGGCAAAGTGGCCCCTTGAATATGGTTTTCGAATGAAGGAGAAAGTGAACCTGCCCTATCTGATATGCCTGACTAGGCTAGACTAGACTAATGAGAGGGCTTTCTGGCAGGCATTCTTTCCTACCTTCTCCAAGAGCTTAAGATACTTCTTCCATTTCTAGGAGGACGCATGCAAGTGATACAGTACTGGAAGATCCAGGTAAGAGCTCTCCATCAGCATAGCTGTTTTTTGCTTATTAAATATTAATGATCACAACTCTATTAATAGCTTTTCCAGAACTACCAAAGCTGGCAGCACATATGTGAACTCTGCTATCAAAGAGAAAAGGGTTGTGTCCCTCACTGCTGAAAACCTACCTAATACTGCACCAAAAAAAAAATGGAGAAAGGCTAATTTGGAAGGGACTCAGACTACCAACTCAGGTAGGAGCCCCTGCCGCAGTGGAAAGCAAGAAGCTAGTTACTGTTTGTCAGAGCACTCAAAGTCCTTCTCATCCTGTGGTCTGAGCTCAAACATCATTTTCTGCTAGGAGCTTTCCCTGACAGCCTCAACCTAACGTGGGAGGAGAATTTATTACTCTCTCGCGCTCATGCTACCTTGTTCTTATCTTTTCTGTCACTCTTCACAATGTGTAATTGCAATTTTGTATGGGTTATTTGTTTAGTGTGTGTCTCTCCCCTGGGATGCCAGCTCATAAAAGTAGGGATAATATTTGCTTTGCTCATTACTTTATTCCCTGTATCTGTCTGGTACAGTGCCTTTCATACAGCAGACGATCAAAGGTATTTTTTGAATAATGAATGAATTCCTTAATCTAAGGTATTTTTTGAATAATGAATGAATTCCTTAATCTACTATCCCTCTGAATCTCCCACAGTTCTCAAATTTCTACTCTACGCGGTAACTCCACCCACTCATTCTTCTCTGGGTCTCTACTGTTTCCTTCCTTAGAACCACTCCCCAACCTCCTTTCCACCCTTACTCATTCTTAAAGATTAAAGCCAGCCACGTTACTGATAAGTCACAAGGCAGCCAGTCTCACCCCCCTCGTGGGAAAACTTTAACTCTCAAGATTTCTCTCGTTCCCTTACCTGTTCCACTTCAGTTCCCCTCCGCCACAAAAGCTATCCCCACCCTCATTCGCTCTGGCAGTTCACCTGCTCGGGTCATTCTGACATGGGCAACTCCTGCCGTTCAGGCTTTTGGCCTGGATGCACTCCAGGCCGCTCAGGGCTCTCGGGCTGTTTAAGGGACATCTCCTTACCCCACCCCACCCCCGCCAGAGAAAGCTTCAAGACCCACGCTTTCCTCAGCTCGGGGCTACCTTGGTCCGCTAGGTAGCCGGCTACTCTGTCCCTCCCCCCTAAAGACTCCCTCGTGTCAGAAGGTCGGGTCTGGTTTCGTGTGGGTCTCGGTTTCTATCGGTTACTATCCTATTCTATTACTATAAAGTCAGCTCTATTGTTCTGTTTCATGAAAGCAAGTTTCTTCTCACTAGGTTATTAGTTCTGAGAAAGAAGTCACCTGCCAAGATCCAGTGAGAGTTGGGGGATAGGTCTCACAACAGCACATTGGAGTAGACACCCTAAATCAGGGATCACAGGTTTCAAGTCATGTGCTATTCATTCAGGCTTTGGGACTGGTTCAGGGTGCACTAGAACAGCTGGGGAAAGCCTCCTAGAGAAGTTAAAGAGGGAGTATTGCACTGATTTTTGCTTCTGTGACTAAATACCTGAGTAAACAACTTAGAGGATACACTTTTATTTTTGGCTTGCAGTTTCCAGGATTTTAGCTCATGATCTGATGAAAAGTCATGGCTAGGGGGTTGGCAGAGGGAAGATGCTCACCTCACAGTACCCAGGAAGCAGAGTGGGGGTGGGGGTAAGAGATGGGGCTGGGATGAAAGATGCACTCCTCAAAGGCAAGCACCCAGTGATCTACTTCCTATAACTGGGCCACTCCCTTCCCTTCCTCTCCCCTCCCCTCCCCTCTCCTTCCTTCCTCCCTCCTCTCCTCCCCTCTCCTCTAACCTCCTGACACCATTCAGCTAAGCGATCATGAATGGAGTAATCCATTCATGAGGTCACTGTTCTCATGACCCAGCCACTGCTCTAGGCCTCACTTCTGAACACATGAAAATTTTGGGGTGCATCTTAGATCTAAGCCATAACAGGGATTATTAATGATCTCTGAAGGATGGGTAAGAATGAAATAGCAAAGGAAATGGGACAAGGCCTTAAGAGGAGAGGAGGCCTCAGGATGCCAGTAGATGAGAGCAAGTGAAAGACGTACCTTGACTCTCAAGAAAGTAACTTCAGGAAAGTTGGTATTAGTGGCAGACATAAACAGCCTTGAAAGGCAAAAGCTAGTGTAGACGCCTCACAGGCCAGTGGAAAACGCAAGCTTGATGAAGAACTGAACTATGTCCCAAATTGTGCAAGAAATATCATAGGCCTAGGAGTTAGGGTAACTGGGTTCTAGTTTACTTCATGCTGACCTCCAGCTGGGTAATAAGCAAGCCTATCTACACTTCTGTCCCAATCTACTCATAAGGTAGCTCAGGTGTTCTGGAAATATCTTTTCATCCCCCTCAAAAAGGAATTTGAGATAGAGTTAAGACAGTTGCACTTTGCACAAAGACAATGCATTAGAGCCATATGACAGGTAAAATGGAGCAGCCAAATCTCACTGAAGGAAAGAAAACGATATATGTAAAAGGTGGCATTTTTGTGACAGACCATGAAACACAAGAAAGATGGCAATCACACATTAAAGGAAATGAGAAAAGCACTGCTCATGCTAAGTTCCACAGCAGTTTCTAGAACATGTTTACATTGCCCAATCATAGAGTCATGTTTACTGCTTGAATATTATTTCTAGCTCCCACTTTTTAAAGAGTATGGCATGTTCAAATAGCGATGTGTCTTCCAGGCATCCTGGCCTCTGGCCCAGCAGCCAGAATTGCTACCTCTGGGCACATGGGGTGGGGGAGGAGGTTCCCCACTCCCACTCACCACTGGTCCTGGGACCCCCTGGGATGCCCTAGGCAACAGCAAGTCTAACTTCCTCTTCCTCCCTGGAGTGCTACAAGAATCAGTACCTGCCACCACACAAGGAGGAATTCTATTTTATGAATGTACATAATTAATCTTATATTGTCCAAAACTTAGATTTACAAAATTTTGCTAGTATAATAATTCTTGTACTTACAATATCTATAGCTATTAAATATGATCATGGAATCTCAACTGACAATATAAAAGTATGATATCAGGCTTGTGGGTCACAGTGCAGATCATGGGCAGAGGTCTCTACTGGTCAGATCACAGACAAAAGTCTCTACTGGTCAGATCACATGCAGAGGTCTCTACTGGTCAAATCATGGGCAGAGGTCTCTACTGGTCTGATCACGGGCAGAGGTCTCTGCTGGTCTGATCACGGGACTGGTCTGATCACGGGCAGAGGTCTCTACTGGTCAGATCACATGCAGAGGTCTCTATTGGTCAAATCACGGGCAGAGGTCTCTACTGGTCAGATCACGGGCAGAGGTCTCTACTGGTCAGATCACATGCAGCAGTCTCTACTGCTCTGATCATGGGCAGAGGTCTCTACCGGTCAGATCATGGGCAGAGGTCTGCATCCAGTTCCAAGGGCAAGCAATATTGAAAGTGCTCACTAGGCTTGCTAGGATGACTGGGGAGTTGGAAATAAGTCTCCAGGGAAATGGTAGAAGGAAAAAAGAAGGGGTCTGTAGCCTGGCGAGGGGAGTGAGGAGACTGCTGAGGCTGTCTGGTTAGGGCCTTGCATCTCCAGTAACTGCTGGCCTAAGGACTCTAGCCTACTCCTTTTGCTTTGGCCAAGGGCACATAGTTTCATTTTAAGCATGGCCAACCATTCATATGATATTCATGAGATCTTTTCCTGAATCTGCCTCCTCCCTCTTATCTACTCGGCAGAGTCAAGATTATGCCTCTCGGGGCTGGGGGTATAGTTCAGTGGCATAAGCACTTGCTTGGCAAGCTCAAAGTCCTGAGTTCGATCCCTGGTACCGGAAAAAAAAAAAAAAAAAAAAAAAAAAGATTATGCCTCTCACCTGCCCATCTGTTACCAAAGCATTACTAAACTGTACATTAATTCAGCTTCCAACAGCTAATGCCGGAGACCAGGTCAGGAAGATCAAGGTGGGCAAGGTCATTCTTTTCCACTCATTTCTTGAAGAGCCATATCACAAGGCTCTGGCCCCTCAGGGAGACTCTGTGTCGGCCAACATCCTCCAGAGGCTCCCTCTCCGATATTCTTTGCTCAGGATAACTATTACAATTCAGGGCTGCCAGAATGACAAGCAGAACATGGAACTGCTTTTTGTCCTGCTAAAGACTGACACACATGGAAAATCAACCATACTGCTTTCTCCTGAAACCAGGACTCTGGCCCAAATCTGCCTTAACACAATGTTCCGGGGAGCCAATACTATTAAATGTGCGCTAGCATAGGGATGAAGCCTGTTGATTATCCATCCTGTCTGCTGCCTATGGAGTAGGAAAGTAAAATGATTATGAATTAATATCTTGGGCTATTATAAATAGTAGCCATGTTTACTGATACTTTGGATGAAGTATTAAGTCATCCTCTAAGCTGGGAATCTGTTCCAGCTGAGGTAGTATTCTTCCTGAAAAAACTATTTGACTATAATCTTTGTTTTCTCTACTGCCTGGGAGAGTAAAACAGGACAGGGTATAACCCACAGGTAAAAAGAGAAACAGTATTAAGGTAGCAGGTAGACATACCAGGATTAAAAGTAAACTAAAAAATAGTTAATATATGAAATATAGGAATTGTATCTGAAAAAAGCTGCCAAAAAAGAAAATCCCAGCACCTAGGAGGCTTGCCACGTGTTCAAGGCCAGCCTGGGCTACATAGTGAACTAGAGGCCAGCTTGAACTACACAGCAAGACCCTGTCTCAAAAAAAAAAAGTTCTAAGAGAGCACCATCCCATTTCAACACTAATATAGGCCAAAATGGTGTGGGTTATAAAAGCTCAAAAAGAATACGGAAGAATATAAATCTAGCCTGGATCAGAACACAGACTAATTTCAAAGTAGACTTTATTTATTTATTTATTTATTTTTCACGGTACTGGGGATTGAACTCAGGACCCTGCGCTTGCTAGGCAGGCGCTTATTCCACTGAGCTATATCCCATATCCCCAGCCCTAACACAGACTAATTTCTAAGGCAGAGGTTTTCAAAGAATATTCCATGCAATGCATAGGTTCTGTAAATTAGTAGATATATGACGGGCATGGTGGCGCATGCCTGTAATCCCAACACTCGGGAGGCTGAGGCAGGAGGATTGTTGTGAGTTTGAGCCCAGCCTGGGCTATAAAGTGAGCTTAAGGGCAGCCTAAACTGCATAGTGAGACCCTGCTTCAAAAAGACAAAAACATAAATTTAAAAAAGAAGTTAATAGATATAACATGAAGAAAAAAGTTTTATAGTTAAGCTTGGGAAACATTGAGTTAAACACCATTGAAAAATACACAGGACTTCTTAGAGACTTTAAAATGCTAGTGGATACTGTGGCAGGATAGAGTATGCAGAGCTCCCAAAGCAATTTGCCGACTGAGCCCCTCCCCAGCCACCTGCAGGAACAATATCCCTAGCCATATATTATAGGAATTGGAGGCCAAAGCCCAGAGGCTAGCAGCTCCATCAACTCCTTCATAAGGATAAAATTAATGGGCCGGGCATGTGGCTCAGCAGTGGAACACTTGGCTAGCATGTGCGAGTCTCAGTCCAGGGGGAGAAAAAAGTAAAGTTAATATGGGAACTACCAGTCATTTACAACTTATATGTAATTATATTTAAGTTAACTGCATAGTAAAATATATATGGTTCTCACTCTACGGTGTGAGAGTGGTTAATAGAGTAAATTTTAAAGTGCTCTTTTACGTATTATTCTAGATAGAGTAAAATCTCTTTATGACAGTCAAGAGTCTAGTGGCTACAGTAGGCAAAACCAGGCATGGGTTTTCTGCCTGTGTGTGGCCTCTTGTCATTCTCACCCTCCTCAGGGCCGGTGCAGTCATTCAGAGACCTCCCTTCTTGGCTGTCAGCCCTCTTGCAGTTGTGCTCACACCTACATACACCACCTTTACCAAACAAACTTAACACTGTCCCTCAACAATCACACCCATCTAATCTTCAACTTGACATCACAAGAACTTATTTGTGGAACTAACTCGCAAGAATGTGGCCAGGAAGAAACTCCTCTCGGCCGTGTCTACCCAGATTCTCTGGGCCTGTCCAAGAGAACCTTCCTCTTCTAGAGTTCTTTCTGGCAGCCCAGAGTTAACACAGTGAGGCCATTGGGTCATGTGCCAATTTCTTTCTTTTGTTTTTGTTTTATTATGTGCCAATTTCTGAACTCCAAAGAAAAGTGAGATTCAGAGCTGGTCCTAACTCTGCCTCCTATCTTCCTTGCTTCCTTTCTCCCAACCCCAAAGCCACATTCTCATCAGTCTCCTTAAGAAAAAATGGTTTGGGACCCAGCTAAGCCACACCTCCTGGTTCCTTCACCTAGAACCTCCAGGTACCTGCCTTAGCCTGTCCTCCTCTTCCTACATCCTCCGGCGTCACCTATACCAGTTTCCCATTGCCTACTGGAGGTACAAAGTGGCTAAACCCAAGAAGCAGTTTCCATGTTCCCTTTCCAGACACAAAGCTCCATTTGCCCTTTCAAGGAGAAGAAAAGGTCCCACAGGCCAGTCAGGTTCAAGGGCAGAAGTCTCTATTTTCCATCTCTACTCACTCTGGGATGCAGTCAAGGGCAGAAGAATACTCAGCCTGAAGCCCAGCTAACAAGGAAGCACCCGCTGTAGCCTGAGTATTCTCACCCCATCGGCCTCTTCTTGGCATACCTCATCTGGAAGGAAGCAGCTCCTAGCCTTCTAGCTCAGGTGCAGCATTCTGACCTTTGCAAATAATGCCAAGATACACACATCTATTCTAGAAGAAATAAGTGAAAAGGCCCAGAAATAAAACCATAGATTTGACTGAAAAGATGGCAAAAGCCAGGCCAGAAACTGCAACATTAGAAGGATTTTATTTCTCCTTCACCTAAGTGTTGCTTAAGGAAAAAAACCAAAACAACAATAACCCACCATGGCTCCTTGCTACCGCTACTTTTGCATTCTCTAGGGCAGGTAGCAGGCAGAAAGCATTCACTGACAGGTGAGCACGTTTTGTAGCAGCCCTTTTGAGGCTGTGGTGCCAGTGCCACTCTTACCTTTGGTTTTCTAGGACTGGGTTCTTCATAACCCTAAGCCTGTAGCTTTAGCAGCAGAGCAAAGAAAAAGATTGCTTCTCTGTTACAAGCAGTCTCTTTGGCCAAGAAGCACATAGGCCTCCAAATTTTCTACAGTGGTGACAGTTCTTTCCTTCTCCAGTGTCCCTGCCAGCAACCTGGGGGTCATCCCTTACCCTCTGCCTCTCCACCCCACCTCAAAATGCAGTAGCTGCCTCTGCGCCTTATTAGTATCTGCACCTCTCCTCTCTTCCTTTCTGCCTCTGCCTTCGTACAGGCCGCAGCATCCTCTGCCAGGATTATCATATCTACCTCTGTATTGTTCTTCCATCTCCAATCTCATTTTTCCCAACCCCTCCTTCACCATGGGAGTGGTAACTTGTACTCAAGTTTAACTGTTACTCCATTAATCACCTTTAATTCCTCCAAATGTGTGCTTTTGTTTCTTCCTCCATGCCCTTGGTCTAGAATTCTTGCCCTTGCCTCATCTTGTTGGTATGCCAAGTCTGTCTTCTCCCAGGACCCAGTTCAGCAAGGCCTCCTCTGTGACGCCCTCCCTGAGCACTCAGTGAGAGGCCTGGTTCTCACTTCTTGTGCAGTGCTTGCTGCACTACCTCAGTGTGTTCTAAACTGCATGCTCCAGGAGCAAGATTCTGTGTTACTGAGCTCAGCATCACATCTAGTGAGAGTTGGTTCTTACTGTTTTTTCGATAAGGAGAAAAGTGGTAGGGGGCTGAGAGCCTGAGCAAACCTGATCCTCTGCTCACAACAAAAGAAGATCTGTAAAGGAGCTATTTCCCCAGGAGCCTGACAAATACTGCTGGGTCAGGAGCCACATGGAACCACTAGGAGAATCCACCATTAGACTGAAAAGTCACCTGACTGTGCCTAAATCATAGAACATATGTGGGTCAATTTTCACAGTGGCTATTTTCTGTCTTTATGATGCTTTTTCTGCCACTTTGAGGAGCCACTGTGGCTCACTCAATGAATTAACAACCTAACTATTCCCGTCCCTCAGTAGCGGAAGGCAGGGGCAGTCTGAAACACCTTTCAGGTTCCAGTAGTCAAAAGGCAGGGCCTCAGCACTCCTCATCTCCTCCCACGGGAGGTCTCTGTCTTTCTCAAAAAACCCCTCCATCATCTCCACTATATTCGGACACATCTAAAAACCTTCCTCTCACCATTTGAGCCCATTCTTTTCCTGACTATCTACTGCAGAGATTTAACTTGTTTCTGTAACCTTGAAGCCCTGGGAACTGAGTAGATACATAGCAAATACTCACGAACTAAACAATGAGTTAACAGATAATCTAGTTCAGTGAGGCTAGACTAGCACTTCTCTTAGGCATTCAGAGACCCTCTCGGTTGCCTTATGCCATTCTTTAAGTATCTTTGGCCTACAAAACACAGGAGGCAGGGTGTTGCCCGACACAACTAAGTGCTTAAAAGCTCCATTTGTTTTTCTTGCAGCAAATCTCTTTCTTCCTAACTGCAGCCAAAGACACAGATTGCTCAGCTGCAGCAACCTGCTCAGCAGATTAGAAGGCCGGAGAGCCCATACAAACAGTAGCCCAAAGTCAACCCAACTGCTCAGCAGAGAGCCTGAGGCAGCTGGGAGTTTCCATCAGTCAGGAAGGTGAATGACATACAAAGCGGGCCATTGCAAAGTTTCCAGGGGAGCATCTGTTCTCAGACACACTCAGGATTGCCTAAGAGTGGAGCCTAGGGAACAGGTTGCCAAGACTCTCATTTCTTTCCACAAGGAGATAGGAAGAGACCCAGGGGAAGTCAGGGATAGGCCCAGGCTCAGCTGCTGAGATGCCACCAGGCCAGTTAAATAACTG
This sequence comes from Dinomys branickii, assembly GCA_004027595.1. Lineage (NCBI taxonomy): Eukaryota > Metazoa > Chordata > Mammalia > Rodentia > Dinomyidae > Dinomys > Dinomys branickii. The sequence continues at coordinate 137,034 of PVLD010002293.1, forward strand.
GTGTGATGGGGAAGGAGGGAAGCCCCTCCTTTGAGGCAAACACCCAGCCCTGACAGAACCTCCGTTCAGCTGTATCAACAGCAGCAGCAACAACAGGGCTGGGATCTCTTCCTCTTCCTCCCACTAGTTGAGAGCTAATGCTTAAATTAGCACCTTGGAAACACCCAGTTGGGCTGGCTGTGCCTTCTCACTCAGCTCCTGCCACTCCTCCAGGACTCCTTTCCAAGTTGAGTTTCTCTTTCAAGTAAGGGGGAGGAAAAATAAGTTTCTCCCCACCGCTGCAGCTCATCTTTCCGAGTAAAGAATGGTCTCTGGATTCCTTCCATCACTATGTGTGGGGAGGGCTATTTGATGATTGAGCCCAGCTAACAGTCCTCCATCTACACAGCTGGGTACGGAGAGGGGTAACAGTCCTGTTTCCCTTCAGGCTTGAGGAAGTACCTCCATTCTCCCCTCAGGGCAGCTCAAAAGAAGGAGAAACTTTCACTAACTCACTAATTCTGAGCTCCAGGACGGTGGACCATGTCCATGCCACCATGTTCCTAATATCTATATGGAAAAGAGTAGATGTTCAATAATTCTTTGGTAAATCAATTTGCTGAACCAGCTGTGTCAGACTGTGATTCTTTAGCGGGGGAGAAGAAGAAGGAGCTAATGCTTAAATTTTAAATGGATAATCTGTCTTCATTTCATAGATGGAAAAATAGTCCAGGGAAGGCAAAAGATTTCCTAGAGGTCTCAAATAAAATAAAATAAAATAGATCATGGCATAGTTCAGGCCTGATACTCTAGTTTTTATGGTCTGCCCCAATACTCCTAAAGATCCATTCTGCCCTTTGCCTCTATGGTATGTTTGTTGATTCCTTATGCCCCAAATGAATGCTCCTGGAGAAATGCCACACAAGGTTCTGCTGATCTTAATAAAATACAGGGGATTTAAAGAGTTTGGAAGGCCGGGATATAGCTTAGGGGCACAGCGCCTGCCTGGCAAGTGTGAGATCCTGAGTTCGATTTCCAGTACTAAGTAAAATAAAATAAAGAGTTTGGAATGTCTCCAGATTACAAACTGGGGACATACATCAAGAAGCAGGACAATATCTACAGGCCTCAAGTAGGGATTGACTGTATTAGTATTTCTACAAAACTTACTCAACCTCAACACAGTATTATCTTGCAGATAAAGGGTACTTTAGCCTTTAAGAAAAGGGTCTAAGGCAGATGCAGTGGCACATGCCAGTAATCCCCGCAATTCTGGGAGTGGGGGCAGAAGGACTGTAAGTGTAAAGCCAGTAATTTAGCAAGATTCTGTCTCAAAAGAAAAGGGGTCGGGATGTAGCTTACTGATACAGCCCTTTTCTCTCTCACAAGATACTTACAAATATCTCCTTGCTGCGAACTATTTTGCCACTCCAGGGCCACACAGACCAGACGTAGCTCAGAAGTTTTCTACCCACACAAATTTTTATTAAGATCTTTAGACAAGGCTGGGCATGATGGCACATGCCTGTAGTCCACAGGCTGGGCCAGGAGGGTCGCCGTGAGTTCGAGGCCAGCCTGGGCTACATAGTGAGACTGTCTCAAAAAAGAACAAACCAAAATCAAACAAACAAAACAACCAATACAGCTGAGGCACTATCAGAGGCAGCGAGGGCAAGGGGGAGCCTGGTGGCCCCAGTCCTCCCCCCACCTCCTTGAATAGCTATTACCGCCCTTCTGAATCCCAGGTAGAGGTCAGAATTAACTCATCGCTTCATTCTCCCAACTTCCTTGAACCCTTTTACTCACCCTATTTTGGTTCTTGATTAGAAGCTTAGAATTGGACAATCTAGTGTGACAAGTAAGACTGGCTGGATAAGTAGAGAACCCAGTAAGAAAACTGATCCTACTCCAGCCCAAAGTCCTTCAAGATCGTGGGACAAACTCTTCTCAGGGGTTACCTGGCTCCCAACTAACCCAGCGGTGGCACCAGTTAAGCCAAAGTCCCACAGCATCTCTGTCTTTAGTTTAATAATGGACCCTTCTCTTAATATTGTACATTTCTGATTTGGCTTCTGGAACTAAATAGTCACAAAAGGGGAAAAAGCGGGTCATCTCCAAATAGGTGCTACTAACGATTTCACCACCCCCAAAGGTGTGGCGTGCCCTCATGGGTGCTGGCCGAGGCCCATCTTGGCGACTGCGATGGTCAGGTTACTTGCCTTAAAAAGCCGCAAAGCACTGTGTCAGCCAAGGGGCTGCCCGCCCAAGGGTACAGCATGTTCCTGGCCACCCTACCTAACACAGAAGGAGGAGTCCTTATAAAAGCCCCGGACTTCAGGACTTGGATGGCTCAGCTCCAGCAGGAAGAAAGAACACAGTGTGCACACCTTGAGGTTCTCGGCCAGCCTTGCCTCCTACCAGCTCCCGCTAGCTCGGACCACAACAGGAGTGGGTGGACTGCAGAAGCACAGCTGGAGCGCTCCCTCCCCAGCCGCTCTCTAGACCAGCGAGCTGGGCCTCTGCACTTCCTACCCGGTTGCCAGGCAGAGAAAGTAGTCAGGTCGCCCCCATTCTCCCACCCCCGGGCATTTACCACCGGTACGGTCTCTTTTAGGCCTGGCCTCCATAGGTCCGCGTCACCCTCCCCCTTCCATCCCCTAGGAGCCGGGAGCGATGACATCATTCCTCCCTCACTCGGGGACCACAGACAGGCGGCTGGATCCGCGCGGAGCAGACTCCAAGCATGTAGGCCTAGAATGACAGGGGCTCTTCTGAAACGGTGGGCCGCCCAGCGCAGCCCCACCTCCCTCCCGTCGGTACCCGCGCTCTCCCATCTGCACACTCGCTGCTGCACACCTTCCTTCCAGTTCCGACGCTCTCATTCTGGACTGCCCGCACTCCCCTTCGGAGAGAAACGGAATTCCCAGTTCCTACACTGACCTTTAGCTCCATCGGTCCCAGCCCCAGCTCGACGTCCCTGTCCTCGTCCAGCGGTCTGGCAGGCAGGCTCCTGCTCTCCTAGAAGCCTATTCCCAGTCCTTCTCAGCCCGAAGGCGCCCCCGCCCTTCCCCCGCCCTAAGCATCGGAGGCCTTCGCGGCTAACTCCTCCCTGCTCCCCATCCCAGGCCCCTGTGCCTGGGTGCCTGCGGCCCGCGGCGCCCCATGCGGTTTCCTTGCCACCCTCCTCTGTCCGCCTCCACTAGCGGTGTGCACCATTGTGCCGCCCTCCGATCCTTGCTAGGGCGTTCGGCCTCCCCCGACCGTGTCCTCCACCCTTCTGGGTCGCTTTGGTTGCACCTTGCGCATTCTCCCACGCTTTTCTCGTCCTGCAAGTCACCCTTCTCCGGTCATGCGTTTTCTGGGCTGATCCCCACGCGAAGGCGCACCTCCGGCACGATCCCCACGGCCTGATTCCCTCCCTGCCTCTTTCCCTCCCTCCCCTCAGGGGGCGCCCCCTCCCGGCTTCGGCCTGCCCGCCGCCCGCCCCCTCACCAGCGGCTGCATCTCCGAGTGCGCGGTGGGCACCTGGAACCGGTCGATCTCCTCCATCATGGTGCCGGCGAGCGAGCGGGCGAGGGGCCGGGCGCGGCCGGGGATGCCGACTGGACCGCGCGGGGCCCCAAGAGCCCGGCTGGTGGTGCAGACTAGGCCGCCCCGGAAGAATCGGGCGGGCAGGCAGCGAGGCGGACTGACCAGTGGGCCGGGGTACGAGATTCGCAGTCAGGTCAAGGCCGGCGTGACTCCGTGGGCTTGCCCTGCGCTACCGCGGCTGTGGCCTGGCGGAGCTGCAGATCTTGCCTCGCCTCCTCCTCCGCGGCCGCCTCCTGTCAGCAGCTCAGCCACTGCGGTGACTCGGCAACTCCACTTCCGGGTCCGGGACACCGCCCGGATACTGCATTATTCATGAGGAGGCGGGGCCCAGGCGCCTCAGTCCCTCCTACAGGCGGAGCTCCGGAAGCGCGCGGGCGCCGTCGGACCGTCCGAGGGGCGGGGCTCGGTGGCTCAGGCGGGGCCCTCGCGCTCGGGCCCGCCCCCTCTCCGGAGCGAGCGGGGGGGGGGCGGTCGCGGCGCCTGCGCCGTGGCTGTCTGTCAGTTGCTAGGTAACCGCGTCCAGGAGGAGCTGATTCTAACCTACATCAGCGCGAGGACCCACAACGACAGCTGTCCCCAGAGCACCCCTGCGACTGGGAAGTGGGTCTGGATTTCCTGTGTGTGGGCAAGGAGACGGACGAACTTCTTATCTTCAGGCGAGAGAACGTTTCATAGGCTTTCTGGGGGTCGAGGGGCTTTCGCTTCTGCGGAGATGGCTCCGAAACCGCCTCGTAAGCAGGTAAAGCCTAGCCTGACCTCCTGCCTTCTGTTGATATCTCCCGCTGACCCCGGATCGTCCTTGCCCTGTGTTTCGCTTTGTTTTTGCGGTACTAGAGACTGACCCGAGGCCTTTGGAGTGAGCTATAACCCCAGCTCTTCCTAAATTTTGAGAAAGGGTCTCTCCAAGTCATGAGATGCCTAGGCTAGACGCGAACTTTGATCCTCTGCCCGTCTTACAGGTGTGTGTCTCCGCCTTTGCCTGCGGACCCCTGACTTCTCCCCTGGACCCTGACCCGTGCGTCTCAAGCCTCTGACTACCTACCCTGCTTTCCTCCTCATTTTCATCTCTTCACTATGCTCACTCTGCAGACCCACCCTGACCAGTCCATGCCCCTTAGCACTCCCGCTCCTCCTTCCACCAGTCCCTTCTTCGGTGTGTTCACATCCCGTCTGGTAAAAATTACTTCTCCAACCCTGCGCTGTCTGCGCAGCACCAGACTAAGAGAGGATGCAGGCCTGGACCCTTGGGAGCTCTTGCAGTGGGCACAAGAGAACTGAGTAGGAGAGAGTAGATTTGTGCAGGAGTTTTGTTTGGATTTTTTTCTGAGAGACGTATGGAGATGGAGAGGTCAGGTAGGGAGGAACAGAGAGGGCCTCTTCCCAACCCTGCCCCTGGTGCTTCACACTATTCTTCCCTGAGCCTCTGGTTCACTCCTGTGACTCATTCAACCCTGTGAACGTTATGTCCTTGTTGCCGCCTGGCCAGACACCATCCCTTCTCACGGGAAACCCAAAAGCCACCCCTGCCAACCGCTGAGTGCAGTTCTGCCCTCTCCCAGTGTCCCAGCGGGAAGCAAGGTAGTTGCAGCTTCTTGATGAGCCCCCTGTGGTAATAAAAGGCTGACTCGCTCAGTCCTTTAGAAACCCTTTTTCTGAAGCCTTTATTATTTGCTGGACATGGTAGCATGTGCCCATAATACTAGCAGGTGGGAGAGCAGGTGGGAGGCTAAGGCAAGAGGACTGCTGTGAGTTTGAGGTCAGCCTGAACTACATAGCAAGATCCTGTCTTGAAAAAACAAAACAAAACAAAAAAATCCTTTCTGATTTACCAGTGTAAGGCTAATGTACTGTTTCTAGTTCTGTAAAGCAGAACTTCTATTAATTCTTTCTTTATTCCAAATTTTCCACACTCAGGTCTGGGTGTATCAAGTTTAGGAGATCGTACCTATATCCATGCTATTTTTATACCTTCATGTATTTTGGTTTGGTCTTCCATTTTAACTGGCTCCTCTGCTTCTTTTGCCTGGCCTTCTGTAGGAGATGAGCCTCTTTCTTAAACGCCTGCAGCCACAGGGAGGCAACTTCCTGTATGGCCAAGCCCTAGTTTTACATTAGGATTGAACCGTTTTAAAGCTTTTGTACTGTTTGGACCTATTGAGCCTTAATACATAGACAAGTAGTTTGTTTATTTTGCAGTACTGAGACTTTAACCCAGAGAGCACTGGGTTACATGCCTCACCCTTTTAATTTTTTCGAATTCTGAGACAGGGTCTTACAAAGTTGCCCAGACTGTCCTTGAACTTGCAATCCTCCTGCCTCACCCTTCTAAATTGTTGGGATTACAGGCATGTGTGACCATGTACTACTAGGCTGTTCATTTTTTAAACTTGACATTACTAAGGTCTGGTTACATGCATTTTAGTTCCATGTTTCAAATTTTTGACAAAGTTATACACTTGTGAACCACCACCACAATCAATATATACACTGCTGCAATTCCATGAACCTCCCTGGACCTCAACCCAGTCAGTTCTCCTTAGCCCTCAGCCCCAGGTAACCACTGACCTGCTTTCTCTTACCATAGAGTAACATTTCCTGGCATCCTGCAATTTGAGCAAGCTGCAGATAAGTTTCTCTCACGCATTAGGGGAAATGTTAGGGACTGCTCACACTGAGAGCAGTGAGGGTTGATGCATGGAGGAAGGAGAGAGACTTGGGTCAACGGACCCCGCACACGTCACACCGTCCTCTAGAGGGAAGGATTACTGTAATGCAAACATGCGTAGGGTGTAAGAAGGGGCTCCGTTTTCCTGAGATCATCTTGTCTCAAGAAAACCCCATTGGAGTCAGCGTCAGGTGGGTGTGGTGTGCTGTAGAGATGTTGAAGAAGTTTGTGCCCTGGAACTCAGTGCAGTGGGGGAGACAGAACACAGGAGTACAGAGAGAGGAAAATGGGGTCCCTGGGGCTGCACAGCAGGAAGGGTTCAGGGGGAGGCAGATAGGGCTCAGATGCCTTTAGCAGTGAGGGAGAGGGGGTTGGGTTTGTTAGGGGATAGAGAGGAATTAAACTTTCACTTGTTTATGTAGTTCCACTGATCAGAACTTTTAGAGGCTCCTGTTGCTCTCAGGATAAAGTTCCAAAAGTCCTGCATTACCTGGCCCCTGCTATCACCCTGCTTCAGATCTCACCATTGCTCTGTGAAAATTCCACAGTCCCTGTACATCCGAGCACACTTGTTTTCTGCGTGGTGATGTCCGTACCCTCTCCTGAGGCCTGTGAAGCTGCTGTTATGCTGCCACCTGGTAAAATGTTTTCAGTCTGCTGGTACCTACTCTACTCTACGCTAAATCTCCCCTCTAGCTCTTGCTGATTCTTTGTTGTAGTTTGTTTTTCTGAGTCGGGATCTTGCTTGGTACTTCAAGCTGGTCCTGAACTCACTATGTAGCCCAACCTGGCCTTCTTAGACTCATGAAGATTTTCCTGCCTCAGCTTCCTGAGTGCTGGGATTATAGGTGTGTACCACCAGGCCTGGCCTCTTGTTCATTCTCAAGGTCTTAATTTGGCCTTCATATTCTCCTACAAGAGATTAAGTCTATTTTCTAGAGGCAGGTAGAGTGATAGTCCAGTGTACTATCAAGGCTGTCACGGCAAGGATCAGATCTGTCTTGTGCACTGTTAATTCCCTTATACCTAGCACAGTGTCTGGGATACATTAAGTTCTGAGAAAATGAGTTGAATATGAATTCTCAGCACATGAGCTATTCTTCAGAAATTGTCATCTGCATGTGTTTGAGGGACGAGAAGAAGTAAGCCTGGGATGGGAAATGATATAAAAGGCATCTAGTGGGAAGAGATAACAAGAAAAATGCACTAAACTAGCATTTTGTGGGCAGGCTCCGTCCCCTCTCATAGACGGAGGGACACGAGGTGAGCAGAACCTCAGAGAAGCTGATATGTTCAGTCATGGGCCTGGGACCCATAGACGGAGGGACACGAGGTGAGCAGAATCTCAGCATTTTTTGCTTTGGCTGTAGGGCTATGAATGATTCAAATTTGAACCACATACATTGGTGACTTGAGAGCTAGATGTTGTAGACCAAGGGGTTAAAAAATACGATATAAATATTCATTCTTGTGCTGTAATTATTTGTGGGGTGCCTACTGTGCGCTGGGTATTACTGGAGATACAGCAAGAAATAAAACAAAAATCCTTACTCTTGAGCTTGTCTTTTAGTTGGAGGTAAATTGTCAATAAATAATAATCAAATGATGAAAGGTGCCCAGGGAGAAAAGTAAATCAGATAAGTATAGTACGAAATTCAGGGAAACAGAAGATTATCATTTAAATAAGGTGATCAGAGACATCTTCACAGAGATGTTGTTTGAGCCAAGACCTGCAGGAAGTGAGAGTCAAGTATGTGACCTCCAGGGTGGGGCTAGGTAGCGTTCAGGCAGATGGCACAGGATGGGTAAGTTTCTGAGGTGGGAGCCTGCTACACATGTTCTGGATCAGCAGGGAAGAGAGGGGGAAAGTGGCAGGAAATAAGGTTAGAGAGGTACATCCCTTATCCCACTGAGTTAATCAAATCACCCATGGCATATTAAATCATTCATGATGGAGTTCCATGAATTATAACTTGTAATTAAAATGCGTGAATGCCAGGCACCATAAACCATGACCAGCTCAAAACATCACTGGTAAAGCCCCAATAACAAAGTGTCCTTCCTGAAAATTGTGAGAACGCCAACTGGCTGCGTGTACATGTGCAGGAGGAGTTCTGCAGCACTGCCAAGCATTGCCTGGCAGCTATACTTCTAAGCAGAAAACTGAATTAGAGTCTTCTGTGAACTCCAGTTAAAAGCTAATTTTAGTTTATGACTAACAAATTTTAGTACCCCTTTATAACTCAGTTGGTTACCATTTTAAAAAAAATCAACGTCTGGAATTTTGCATCATTTGCCTGTAAAAGCTAAAGACTGGCATTTTGGATCATTTTGTCGTCTCTCAAGAGGGTCCTCTAGGATGATACTTTTAGAAATAATGATCTAGATCAGTAACGGCAAACATTTCAGAGCTTTCAATGATACAAACAGCCCACTCTGGCATGTGTGCCACAGGGTTGCCATCACTGACCTAGATGAAAGATTACCAATGTAGGGGCAAGGGACAAGACTGGGTACAAGGCCAAAAAGTGTCTTGGATAATTCAGAAAATGTGAGTCAGTCATGGGCCTGGGACCCATAGACGAAGGAACACGGTGAGCAGAACCTCAGAGAAGCTGATATGTTCAGTCATGGGCCTGAGACCCATAGATGGAGGGACATGATGTGAGTAGAACCTCAGAGAAGCTGGTATGTTTGTACGTTCAAAGTAAGCGCCCTCACTTTTGTGACCCTTTGTCCATCTCAGCGCCACCCTTACACTTGTGCTCTTCAAGCCCTAGGTAGGGCCGTTCTCCATCTAGCTCCTAAACGTCTCTCCAACTAAGCCCTGTCTCCTCTCTGAGCAGCCTGCAACCCTCCCTCAGCCCGAGTGGAGTAAAACTGGCCCCCCCTCATCCACTCACACCCTTTCCAGTCCGTCTCTACCGCACCAAGAATCATCTTTGCTCACTGCCACCCTGAGTATGCCATCCTCTGTGTACAGCCCTGAGTGACTTCTCACTGCTCTTGAGATTGGGTCCAGTCTTTCAGGTAACCCTCTGAGCGTTCGCATGGACTAAGGGCTGCCTGGGTCTCTTTAATCTGTGCCGGCCTTCGCCCATGATTCCTGTCCTTCCGGCACATGTGCTGTCCTTGTTTCTGGAGCACTCTTCACACCCCCTCTCACACATGTATTCACCCTTAAGAGTTCAACCCAAACACCAAACACCACAACTGGTTTCAATGTCTCTGGCCCTGTGATTGAAAATAGGTTGAGGTTTCTCTATTGTATAGTATCATTGCTCTGCGCTGCTTTCTTCCATAGCATGCACTGTGCTTTGCAATCACCAATTTGTGTAATTATTTGATTATTGTCTCATTAGATTATGGGCTTCATGAAAGCAGAGCCTATGGATGTTTTGCTTGTGCTGTATTCTCAGCACCCAACACAGTAGCCATTATGTCAGAAGCTCTCAAAGGATGACTGATTGTTGAATGAATGATGGAATGTGGTGGGGGAAGTAGCATAGCGTCTGCTATGGAAGCATGTGGTAGGGTATCCTAACGTGGATTCTAGGCAAATCAGGGAAGACTTCTGGGAGGAATACCAGCACTCACGATTTGGACATAAGAAGAAAAATCCAAAATAGACACTAGGAAGAAGTAAACAGAAAAGTGGGGAAGACAATGCAGAAAAATTACATCTCAGAAACCAAAGCAAGAGTATAACTTTGTATTTTCTGTATTGTTTATGGCTTTTCTGGTTCATATGTCTCCATTCTTTTGTCTTTAAAATAAAATAAAAAAAAAAAAAAGAAAGAAACCAAAGCAAGAGTGGCTGGTCAGCCACACCACATGCTGCTCAGGAGTCAGTACAGATAAGCATCAGGATGTGCCATTAGGTGTCCAAAGTGGGAAGCCATGGGGTCCTTGGAAAGAGCCACTTCCGAGGTGAAAGCTGGCCTGAATGAGCTGAGAAGGCAGTGAGAACCATATGGGCAAGGCTTGTTTTTGTTTTGCTTTTTAAGATGAAAGTAAGACTTGAATGTATTAAATGCTGAGGGGGAGGGATCAAGATGAAGAGAGAAGTTGAAAATAAAGGAGAAAATTAAATAATGACTGGCACTAAGACTCTCAGGAGGTGGGAATGGGTCGGCCTTGGGCCAGAGAACACTGAAACAGAAGAGGAGAAAAAATGGATGCAGATGATCATAATTTTGAGGGTTAGTGGTAGAAAGTTGAGAGAGTTTTCTCTTCTCTCCCCTAGTAGTGTTATGGAATTCCTTCTGGAAGTGATAACTAGAAAACAAATTTTGCCAATGGCTGTTCCATTTTGTTATGATTACAGTCATGCTATTTTCAGAGTTATGGTCTGAGGTTTGTCATGCACAATTATCAGATTACAAAACAGCTGTGAGCATTTGAGGCCATAACTTGCTCTCCTCCCCCGTGCACTGTGGCGCCCAGCGCACTGTTGGTACTGATACATGCTAAGCACTTGAATAATAATGGCAGGGGCTCTTGCCCTTCACCAGGCTTTGCAGCCTGCAAACTGATGCAAAAGAGTAATGTTGATTCTCCAACTCCAGCTGTGAGCAAGTCACATGAAATTGTTTTCTGCCAGTTTGGAATCTGTATGGCATGTTTGGTTTTACCAGTTATTGAGCACTGACAGTTTCATAAAACAAGCAAACAAAGGATATAGTTGCTGATCAAACTTTAGTTTCACTGCTATGAGCATCACAACATTTTGGAGCCTCTGGATTCTAGTTTGTATGACGAGCTTGTGTTCTTCGTTTTTCATTCTCCTGGATTTGAGAATCCTGGGAGTTGGGGCCAACTCAGCTTTGTTTGTCTAGCTGTCATCCTAGGACTTGCTTAGTAAATACTAGATGAATGATTAATGACTGGATGGATTAGTTGTTGGTAATTGAATGAATAGTGGGAAGGTATGTACTGCAAAACCCTGAATGCTGGCTTTTCCTTCTAGGCTGCAGGAGAGGGGGTGTGTGCCTCCACCTTAGGAAGCACAGCCTGGGTCTGTTCGGGGTGTAAGAGAACCTGCCCTTGGCAGTGAGCTTCTTCTCCCACATTTTACTCACATCCATTTTGTCTTTTACTTATTATTCCAAAATATCATGTATTCAGCCCCAAATTTTGTTTGGGGCAAACTGGAGTGTAAAGGGATAAAACAACCTGCAGATCCTTGGATAAACACCTGTTTCTGTGTCTTTGTTAATGACTTTGAAATGATTTTCTTTACCCAGAATGTCCAAATCTTCTCTACTCTTCCTGTCCTTTAAGGCCCATATATTCCTCGATGTACATTAGGACTCCATTCAGATACACCCATTATAGGTTAAAAATCTTGTAAGTTAATTTAATGCATATACCCTACCAAGCATTGCAGCTTAGCAACACAGCAAGTTACGGTGAACACAGCTGTTCACCTTGAAGACCCCATGGCTGCCTGGGTGGGAGCTGTGGCTCACTGCCACTTCCCCCCTTCCGAGAGACTATTATTCACAAATTCCTAGCCTAGGAAAAGATAAAAATTCTGTCTCTGGTTTCTACTGAATGCATATCACTTTCACACCAGCATAAAAGTAAAAACAAATCATGCTAACACATCAAATTTTAGATAAGCTCTTTAAATTGCAGAGAACAGAGGCTTTCTCAAGTTACTTCAAATAAACTAGGATGAGAAGAGGAAAGGTGTTTGTGTGGAGGTTTGTAGATAGGTATAAATATATAGATAGCCTAAAGTTGGGTTTGGCTTGCTTTTTTTGGGTGGAGGGCTGAGATAATGTCTTGCGATATAGTTCAAGCTGGCCTTGAACTCACAATGTAGTCCAGGCTGGCCTTGAGCTCATGGTGATCTTCCTGCATTAGCCTCCAGAATGCTGGGATTACAGGCATGCACCACCAGAAGAGAGAAGTTAGAAATAAAGGAGAAAATTAAATAATAACTAGAACGAAGACCCTAAGGAGATGAGAATGGACCAGCTGTGGGCCAGAGGAGCACTTTGAAACAGAAGAGGAGAAAGAGTGGATGCAGATACCTGAATTAAAATTGGATTTGGAAAGCTACTAATCCTGAAACAGGTATAGGGCCTGATAAAATACGGTACCTCCCCTGGCCCTCTACTTCTCTTAGCAACTATATTCCTGTTCTCATTTCACAACCAGTTGGATTGTGCATAGTCTCTTCTCCTTATAACTTCAGGGTTTCCAGTGTGGCTGCTGTGGGCTTTCTCGACCCTACAAGCATTTCCACCCGTATCTTCATCCAACTACCAGTTCTCTCTGTAGTCCTAGTTCCAACTCTTGAAAAAGAAATCTGCTTAGCCCTTGCTGTCTACTCCGTGCATGGCAGGCTGTCAGCAAGCCATGTTTCCTTGGCTACTCCCGTGTAAAGTAAAACTTGCTTTACTCTAAGTAACTTCTGTGTTGTTTCTGTGTTGTTTTCATGAACTGTGCAGGAAGGGGCCTCAGACATCTTCTCATCCAGTGCCTTCATTCGGGGCTGATATCTACACTACAAAAGGCTCTGTCCTTTACAAAAGCCTTTACTGTAGGATTTTTAAAATAGCATGTTTCTGCAATGAATTTTAAAATACAGCATGCATTGTCTATAACTCTTAAAGATATTGATATAGGAGACTTACATTCTGGCTAAGATGAAGCATTTAATATTTTTAAAATTTTTTTTATTTTAAAGACAAAAGAATGGAGACATACGAACCAGAACAAGCCATAAACAATATCAAAAATACAAAACTATACAGAACATAGCAGGGAATTAACACTGGATGCTGTATTACATAATGTCATCTTCACACTAGTTAACACACAAACATTAAAGGAAATACCAAATTATAGAGAAGATAGTAGGGAATCAGCACTGGATGCTGTATAACATAAAGTTATCTTCACTTCTGTTAATAAAAAAACGATTGAGGAAATACAAATTATAGAGAACATAGAAGGGAATTAGCTCTGGATGCTGTCCTACATAACATTACCTTCACATGTTACTCAGTTACACAGATAATGGCCCACTTGATCATTCAATTTTCTCCTCCCTCATCTCCGTTGCCCTATCACTCAATCAGTCATCTTCCCTGTGATAATAACTGTATTCCCGGGTTTATCTATACACCTGGACTCTCCCCTTGGGAAGAGATATAGCTACCTCAGACCATACTATAGCATACATGGGTGTATACAAACTGTCATGGTCGGAGGTGGAAAAGCACCCATGCTCACAGCGGACTGCCCAGCTCTGCCCTGTCACGGTGCTATGGGTGGGGGCGGGTCCAGTCCGTGGGACGCCCTCAGCGGGGCCCACAGCGGAGCAGCTGCGGGGCCCACAGCAGAGCAGCCACAGGGTACACACCCCCGTCGAGGTGCCCTCGGTGACCTGTTCAGCTCTGTCCTGTTGCCTCAATGACAGAGGCCCTTTCTTCTCCTCCTCCCTCCTCCTGATCTCCAGTATTACCATTCCCCACCCCTGGAAGCTGGGCATTGGATGAACTTACGATGCTTGGTATAAAGGCTTGAAATCTCTCCGGCCCGTTCTCACTGTGTTAGTTCAGGGTATGAACTGAGTTTAAAGGTTAGTTCTAGAATAGAGTTGGAGGATTTTCTCGGGTCTGCTATATAGAGTATGTTGTTTTTCAGACTCCTGGTGTGCTGCTTTTTGTCTAATTTGTTGCTATGGGTTCATGCAAGGTTCATATGTGCAAGCTGTAAGGAGACCCTCTTGGTGCTCACATTAATAGTTTGGGGTGAGTCCTGAAGACCGTGGATTCGTCCCATTGTTGCCAGGAACAGGCGGTGCTTGCTCAAGCTGCTGAGACTCAAGGTGCTCCCAGAGAGAGTTCAGGGTGGGAGCTGAGTCCCGGCAACCCAGCTCATGCTTCCTGCCTGATGTTGGAGTGAGAAGGGCGTGGAGCCACGAGATCCACCTCCATCTGCATCTCCCTCCTATTGCGGTGCTGGAGCCCCAGTCCGCTCCTCGGCCGGATCTCTGGGAGCTGCCGCGGCTCACCGCTGAGGTTCGCCGCTGCTCTCTGCTGGTAGCAGCTCATCCAGCAGAGAGGCAGGGAGCCACCGCCTCGAGGCAGGTGCAGAGCGGGGCGTGGTGGACTGTGTACTAGTTGCATTGATTCTCTCCAGGCACTGATTAGGAAGGTTACTGCAGGGTGGGGACTCTGCCCCAGTGGCTGTCCCAACCTCTCATTCTCACACTGGGTTCGACAACTGCTCCTGACCACCATTGCCTCCTTTCCTGGCTGTGCCCTCCTCTCTCCAGCCCTGGACCAGCTCTCGGAACTCCGCTCTCCCCTGGCCGAGTTGGGAGGCTTCCGTGAGCATGGGCCTCCAAAGCTGAAGCTGCAAATGCTGGAATGAGCACGGGCCATGGGTGTGCTTGGAGCAGTGACTTCCTCCTTCTCCTCTCCCCCCGACTGCGCCAGGGGGATCTCTGATCCTTTCCTCCAGCAGAGGTTTTGCTTAGTCTTTCCGAGAGCTTCGGTTCCCATTTCAGATCCTTCCTGAGTTCAGGATACCCACCTCTTTCCCTTCTGTCCTTCACATGTTGCTATATTCCTATATTCCTTTGTCTGAGTGGCATTCCTCTGGGAGGTTCTCTCCCTGCTGCCTACCCGGTTGCCATCTTGAGGTCCTCTCGTAAAATTTATTTAGTTATTTGTTACTTTCTAGTGAATTGACCATTACATTTCTAAAGTTCTGAAATGGCCAACAGACCATAGAAAGATACCACTTTAGGCTCCTGCTTGAAACCAACAGCTACAGAAAACTGCTGGCCTTGATTCAGGGCCGCGAAGCATTTAATATTGACCTTGTTCTTCCACTGTAAATGGACTGATGCAGGTGACAGAATGTGAGACAATTGCTTTCAGGCATTGGACAACAGGCAACAGAGGAAGTGATTCCTGATGCGAGAAAAAGGTCCAACATAAGTCCCACATTTACCCTTGCTCCGTGCCTAGGGGCAATTTCTTGATCATTCTGGAGAGACTGATCCAAAGGAGAGCGTAATTGTACCAGTCAGATAACCCTGATGTTAGAAAGAATAGCAAAGACTTTAAAGCTACTGTAAAAAATGTGTATATCAACTTACAGAAAAGATTGTCTTAGAGGATAGCTACATGGGTATTATACTTGTATCTAGATGCCTTCTAGAGCCTCATAGGATCATAGGCGGGACCCCTGGACAGTGGTGTGATCATGTGAGCGTTGTGGCTGCCCTCTGTTAGGAGGCGGCCTCATGGGAAGCAGAGGGTCGCTGTGGGCGTGACCCAGAGATCGTGTCTTCCTTCCTGGGTCCTGCCTTGCTCTCTGCCCCTGCCCAGTGCTGTGAGCAGCTGTCCTCTGTTGGCCATCCTGCCTTGGAGCCAGCCACCTACAGACCGAAACCTCTACAAATTGTGGGCCAAAACTTCTCCTCATTGAAATTGGGTGTTGGGTGTTGGGCCTCACTAAAGTCACTAAAACAACACGGCATCTAGGGAGACATCTAGAAACAACAGAAAACACAATATCAGAAAAAACAATTCATTGGATGGTCTGAACAGGTGACTGTGAGTGTAGACCCATGGAAATTATCCAAGTTGAAGAACAGAAAAATGCAAGGTTTTCTTTATGGTACTATAGTGACCTGTGAAATATATTGTGTATGTACTTGGAATATATGTGTAACTGGAATATGAAGAGGAAAAAGAAGAAAAGGAAAAAATACTCGAAGAAAAATTTTCTAATCTTGGTAGAAAACAGAATTATTATCAGCTTGGTCAGCCTCAAGCAGGATAATTACAAATAAAACCATGTCTAGGATGCTTACAGTCAAACTAGTGAAAAACAAACATAAAAATAAAATCTTTAGAAGTAGTCAGAGAAAAGTGATATGCTGCATACAGGGAACAGTAATATAAATTATAGTGGACTTATCAGAAGCAACAGAGGTCAGCAGGCAATGAGATTCCATATGTAGAGCATTGCAAGAAATTACTGTCAACCCAGAATTCTATATCCAGCCCCTCATTAACCCTCAAAAGCAAGCGTGAAATAAGCACCTTTGCTGATAAGCCACCTCTGAGAGAATTTACCATCACTGTCCATCAGAACTGAGAAGTATTAGTAGTGGTAAATATGTGCATAAAGACAAAAGAGTACCTTTTTTCTTCTATTAATTTTCTTAAAAGACATATAACTGTTTAATGCAAAAAATAATGTCATTGTTAAGGGGGTCTTATAATGTATGTAGAAATAAGATACATGAAAATGATAGGGCGAAGAATGTGGTGGTGACGGGAGATGGAGTTATAATGCTGTAAGATGAAGGGTAAAGATATTTGTTATTTATTCTTTGGTTTTTCGGGTTTTGTTTGCCTTTTTTTGAGACAAGGTCTTGCTACATAATGCAGGCTGGCCTTGAACTCACTTTTACAGCCCAGGCTGGCCTCAAACTTGTGGCCAACCTCCTGCCTCAGCATCTGGAGGATTGAGATTACAGGCGTAATCTCAGGGCCACTCCTGAGCCACCCCTGGCTCTTGCTATTTATTCTTAGTAGATGGTGGTAAATTTAGGATTCACGTTGTAAACTCTAGAGCAACCACACAAACACACACATCCACTTGCACAGACACACAAAATACAAAACAGCTAATAGAGAAGATAAAATGGAATACTTTGAAAATTCAATTAATACGAAAAAATATAGAAGTTGAACAAAAGCAGATAAAAAAAATAGAAAACAAAGAGCAATGTGTGAAAGGGAGCCGTACCTTTACCCATGAGGCGTACTATACGGCTAGGAGAAAAACCCAGCAAAGCCCAGCCCTGTGATGGCTACAAGAGATGGTGTCAAGTGTAAAGGTATGGAAAGAGTGAGAATAAAAGAAGGAAAAGTACACCATGTGAGTGGAAAACCTAAGTGGCCTTCACCATCAGACAAAGTAGGCTTCAAGATAGGAAGTATTCCCCGAGATAAATTAGGGATATTTGTGATGATAAAAGGCCAATTCAAGGCAGAGACACAAAGATCACCAAGTGTGTGCTCCGACTAATAGGACCTTCAAGAAGTGTGATTGAAAGCTGACAGAATGAAAAAGAGAAATGGAAATACCCACAATGATAGAGATTGTTAATATTTCCCTCTCAGTAACTGAGAGGTAGAGAAAACCTGAACAGTACTGTCAACCAACTTGACTTAATTAACATTTACAGGGTGTTACACTCACGAACTACACAATGAAGACTACACCCAAAAATAGCAGTGTTTGCAAAGATCAACCAAATACTAGGATATAAAATATATTTCAAAAGATGAACTCTTACAGATTTTAATTGAATCCAAATTTAACATCCGTCAGTGACAAAAAAATACTAGGAATAATTTGAGCAAAATAGAATTAAGCAGTATCTTAAAAATCTCCATGTATTTAGAAACTAAAGAACACATTTTTTTGGTAGAATGATACTGGAGATGGAACCAGACTTCTGTGTATGCTAGGCAAGAACTCCATCACTGAGGAACATTCCCAGTCCTTTTCAGATTTTGTTTGAGGCAGAGTCTCACTAAGTTATCCAGGCTGGTTCTAAACTTGCAACCTTCCTGCCTCAGTCTCCCCAGTAGCTGGAGCTACAGGTGTGAGTCATGGTAACTGGCTCAAAGAACACATTTCTAAATGACCCATAGGTCAAATCACAAAGGAAATTTAAAAGTACTCAATTGAATAGTATTAAAAATATATCAAAACTGTAGGGGCTGCTTAAGTGCCCAGTGGAAACACAGAGCTTTAAATACTAAAAGAGGCCAGGCGTGGTGGTGCATGCCTGTAATCCCAGTACTCAGGAGGCTGAGGCAGAAGGATTGTTACAAGTTCAAGGCCAGCCTGGGTTACACAGTGAGCTCCAGGCCAGCCTGAACTGCATAGCAAGACCCTGTCTCAAAAAGACAAAAAAGAAAAAGGAAAAAAGGTATAAGATAAATTTCTTACATTGAACTCTAAGAATACAGAAAGAGGGTAAGTTAAATCTAAGCTAGGAGCAGCAAGATCAAGATAAAAAGGAAGCATAATAGCCAAGACTGGGAATGAAGTTCATTATAGAGATATCACTACAGAGCTTACAGATATTAAAAAGGATAATAGAGTAATATTATCAACAATCTAGTGCCAATAAGTTCATCAACTTAGATGGAATGGACAAATTTCAACAAATAAAACATCAAGGTTATACAAGTCTGTAAAAAGAGAGGACAAGGAAACAAAATCCCAACTTATTTTATGATGCCAGAATAACCCTGATATCAGAGTCAAAGCTATTACACAACAAGAAAATTACAGACTAATCTCCCTCATGAACATAAATACAGACAAATTTAACAAAATAGTAGTAAAGCTCTACAAGCAATATAGAAAAAGAACATGTCACACTAAATACAGCTCCTCCCAAGAACACAGTATTATTTTAAGTTAAAAAAATAAAAATATTTCTTCACATTAGTAGAATAAAGAAAAAAATCATATGGTGACATTTCAGTACACTCAGAAAAAACACTGATGACATTCAACATTCACCCACAAAAGATTGTTGTAAGAGTCAACATATAATATGGAGAATTATATTTTCAAAAATGTTTAGTAAGGACATTGAAAGACTCTATATAAGTGGGAAGTGTTTCCCTATTATACCCCTGCATTACCACCCTGAATTACAGGTGCTTTTCTGACAAGGACCCTGGTACCTGGACAGCACACTTTTCAATTATTCATTATGTGCCAGTTGGCTTGAAGACAGAATATGATGGAATAATTTCAAAAATGGCAGCATGAAAGTCTACATTGCTACCAGTACTTGAGGGCTTACTGTGTGCTGTACTCTGAAAAAAGTACATTTTCGGTACTGACTTTGCTTTATCCACACAGTAATTCCATGAGGGTGGTGTGAGATTTTTTCTTTGTAGATGGGAGGATGGGGATTGGCAAACACCTCGTTCACTCTCACACATAGTGAGGCAGAGCTGGGAACCCAGCCGTGGCTGACACCAGCGTTCTGCCCTACTCCTTCTCGGTATTGGAGTTAAACCCAGGGAGGGCTCAGCTGCATCCTCAGGGATGTTTTAGATTTTATTTTGGGACAGTCTTCCTAAATTGACTGGGCTGGAACTTTTGATCCTCCTGAGTAGCTGCCATTGAGCTGTATCTTTTAAACTCTAGCCTCCCTTGCTTCTGCAGCAGCATTTGGGAAGGGTCCATTTGAATTGTCTTTTGTCCTCCGGTATTTTTATGGAGACACAGGGTTGGACCCGTATCTCCTGTGCTAATGCTGAATTTTGATGGTTTTGGTCTGAGGAGTGGAATCCAGGCCCTCACACAGGATAACACTCTGTCACTGAGCTACACCATTAGCCCTTGTAATTTGCTTTTTAATTTAACAATATATGTTGGAGAACTTTGCAGAACAATACATGAATGTTTACCTCATTCTTTTATTTCTTATAATAACATACTGTTTTAAAAATGTAATAGAAGCGGGGCATGGTGGCCCACGCCTGTAATCCCAGCACTTAGGAGGCTCAGACAGGAGGATTATTGCAAATTTGAGACCAGCCTGGGCTACAAAGTGAGTTCAAGGCCTGCCTGAACTGCATAGTGAGATCCTGCCTCAAAAAGATAAATACTTACATATATAAATGCATAAATAAAAGTAATAGACAAGTAACAAGTAGGTCTGTTTATTACATACCACATATTTTGAAATATATATATTGTGGAATGGTTAAATTTAGCTAATTAACATGCATTACCTCATGTGTTGAATGTGTGTGGTTAGAACTTTTACAATCTACCTACTCCTTCAGCAATTTTAAGTAATACAATATATTATTATTAACTATAGTCATTGTGTGCAGTAGCCATTCTTTTAAAAACATGTATAATATCCTATTGAATTGCTACAATTTATTTTATTTTTTTAATGAGACTCTATTATTAATGAATACTTAGTTTTTTGCCATTTAAAAATATTACAAATAATATTGCAAATTAATTTTTTAAGTACTCATTTTTGCAGCAAGCAAGCTGTATAAGATGTATGTACAAAATTTCTGTAAGAAAAATTCAAGAAAGCAGAGCTGCGGTGGTGTATGCCTGTAATCTAGTACTTGGAGAGGTCAAAGCAGGAGAATCGGAAGTTGGAGCCCAGTTTGGGCAACTTAATGGGCTGCTCAAGATAAAAAACTTAAAAAGGCTGGGGACTGAGCTCAGAGTGAAGGCTGTGAGTTCAGTCCCCAGTACCACAAAAGGAGGGCAGGAAAAGGAAAGGGAGGGGAGAGGAGAAGGAAGGAGGGAGGGAGGGGAGAGCCCGGGAGGGGCCTGGAGAGAGAGGGAGGCAGACAGAAAGAGAGAGCCCTGTTGTTCAGTTGAGGGGTATGTACATTTTAAATTTCGGTACATAATTACCATACAAAACATTTGCATCCATTTGTACTCTTGGAACAAAGTATGGTATTTCCCATTACCCTACACACTATTTCAAAACTTCAAGAGCTCTTTCAGCCACATTATTGGGTGCCTTCTATGTGCTTGAGGCATTGCACTGGGCTCAGGGATTTGAAATGCATTCAGTACATAGCTGGAGGAAGGTTTGTTGGTGAATTACCGTTCCTTTGGGACTAAGAGCTTCTCCTCTTTTAGAAACTGAAATTGCAAGCTGGTGAGGTATTTAGTTTCAACTTAGCTTAATGGAAACCTGTTAGTGAGTCTTAAAATAAGGACCAAGATGACAGAAATGGTAAACGAAGTCTCCTGGGCCCCAGGAAGGAAGGTGCAGCGTCTGTGGGCTTGCACGCTTTGAAGAGTCGTTCTTTCCAGGAACATTCATGTTTCAGCCTTGAACTCCTCGCTGGAGATGTGAGCTGCTAATGACTCTCGCCATCCCTAGGGCAGGTGCTTCTCAGTGGGCAAGGGGGCCACACAGGTCCTGCATGGCTGAGGACAAAGATGAGCCCACAAACGGAAATGCAGTGTGCTAGCCCTTGCTCATTGGGCATGAACTCTGCTAGGCGGGACAGTGTGTATTTAATGTGCATCCACCTATTTAATCCTCAGAACAAGTCAGCGAGTGTCTGACAGAATGTACTTTACAGAGGTCCGGAGAGTGTAAGGGATTTCCTAGGGCCACAGAACTAACAGGTAGAACAACGGATGGTCGAATCCAAGTATGGTTGACTTTAAACTCACCCTTGGGCTCCGTGGCTCTATCTGATCCCATGCTCATTTTTAACACCTCATGACAGGGGACAGCTTCAGAATTTTTATCTCTGTTTCTCCCTGACAGTGTGCTCAGGGACAAGCACATCACTTATACCATTCAGTAGATCGTGAACCAAGATGGTTAAATGCTGGTAGTAAGTGATATTGTTTTTTTTTTTTCTGTTTGTTAATATATTTTCCTTCTTTTATTCAAAAAAGAAAAACCACAGCCACAATAAAAACAACCCAAAACACTTGTGGTCCCGAGCAAGCTAGGTAAAAATTTGTTTTATACTGAAATCTTATTCATTGTTTATCTAAGGTTTAAATTATTTTTTTTCATTTTTAAAAAAATAAAAGTACAAAAACATATTAACAAACAGACACCAATTAGCATAAAAAATAGTACAATCCCAACTGATCTATAGACAAGGTGACATGATCTCAACAGTGGTTATTGCTTTATCCATTGATATCTTTGAAGTGTAAATATATGAACCCATATACAGACATGCAAAATTGGTCAGACAATTAATCTTTTCAACAAAAAAATATGGAACGCTTCACGAATTTGCGTGTCATCCTTGCACAGGGGCCATGCTAATCTTCTCTGTATCGTTCCAATTTTAGTATATGTGCTGCCGAAGCGAGCACAGTGATACTGTTTTGAGTTGGGTGTGGTAGAGCACACCTGTGATCCCTGCATACTGGGAGGCTGAGGCAGGAAGATTACAAATGGAACCTAGAGTGAGCATTTAGGGACTTAGTGAGATCTTGACTCAGAATAAAAAATATTACAAAGGGATGAAGCTGTAGCTTACTCAAAAGGCCCTGGGTACAACCAGTAAGCAAAACAAACAAAACCCTCAGACTGACAAGAAATTTTGTTTTCCAAGTACCCTTCAATTGACTATATCATTTGATGTGAACAATTCTTAGTAGCTTTGTCTCTAAAAGACAGAGACTTTGCCTGCTTTGTGAGGAGGATCTGAGACTCGGCTATTGTGGCCATACAGGGTCTGGCACAGGGCCTGCCCGCTAGCAAGTGCCCACTGGACTGTACCAGGGGATGGTGGGCACAGTAGAGCCCTGGTGGTCCTTGGCCTCTGCCTGCCCCGGCCCTCACCTGTCCTCTGCACGGATTGTGCTAAGTGTCTCATTCTGTCTGGGTCTTCTCCACGGCTCTCCAGAGTTCTTGGAGCCTGTGCTGTACTCTGATTTCCTCAGGTGTCCAGGATAGGGTGAGTGGAGTTGCACAGAGGGGTGCTGATGGAAAGGGGTAACCCTCAGGGGCATCACCCCACAGGGGGGAGGGGTGTTAACCTGAAGATCACCCAAAGGTGAGCATAAGCCAAGGAGGAGATCTAGAACTGTGCCTAACGAGCAAGGTAGTAGTGCCGGGCATGGTGGCACACGCCTGTGGTCCTGGTACTTGGGAGGCTGAGGCAGGAGGATCACTATGAGGTCAAGGCTGGCCTGGGACCTTGTCTCTAAATAAATAAATAAATAAATTAATTTAATTTAATTTAATTAAAAAACAAGTGGTTAAAGTCCCAGAGAGGCAGCATCTCAGTGGGGTGGGTGGGCTCAGACAGTGTTAACTGTGGCCAGACATTGTAGTTGGTAATATTAAGGGAAGGGAGCAAGACACTTGGGACAGAGCAGCAGTCAGATGACTCAGGGAAGAGGTCCTGTGGACTTGGAGAGAGAGGGGGTACTTGGTGTGGATAGGGCCTCCTAGACCAGCCGATCCCACCTGCCCAGGTGCGGGAGCTCAGGCGGACACACAGGCTCAGCCTCCCACAAGCTGGTCTGCACACAGATGCCCAGGAAGGCGGGAAGCAGCTGCGGTGGCGGTGGGAGGGGAAGGGCAGGAATGAGGTGCATCCAGAACCAGAACCGTCACTGGGAACTTAGACTCTGTCTCTGGCTCGTGGGGAGCTCTTGGAGTGTTTAAGTCAGGAGAGTGACATGATCAGAGCTATGTTTTGGAGAGATTATTTATAAATAGTGATTAAAAATTTGGTTTCAAAGTTTGGTCAATTTTGGGGCCATTGCTTGGTCTCTGTTTCGGTTTCCTGATCAGTACACTAGGAGTAAGTTGATTCCGAACCCGTAGGCTAGTTGTTAAGGTTAAATGAGATAACGCACACAAATAGCTTAGTGAATGACTAGGTCAAATTAAGTGCTCAAGATCTGAAAAGGATGATAATGATAGTTACCAGAGTGAAGAGGACCCGAGACAGGAGGTGAACTACGGTCAGGCAAATTTCAACACAGACAGGGAGGGAGGGTGTGTGCACGGGGCAGACAGTTACGGCAGATACTGAGGAGCTGGAGTTGCTAGACTTTGACACAGAACACTAAGGGGAGATGAGAACAGGGCTGGCATCAGTTCCCAGCCGGGGTTCCTGTGGGCATGGTGTGTCCTGGGGTGAGAGCGGGTGCGGGGGAAGTGGGAGTGGGGTTGGCTCCTAAGACACTGCGGTCAGTGAACGGGAGCCTGGGAGATGTGGCCACAGAGAGGGACTGAGGCGTGAGCAGGTAGAGGCGCTCAAGGGGAGTGTGTGGAACAGGAGTAGAGGCACAGGGCCGCACAGCACTGGAGGGCAGCGTCAGGGGTACTGGGAAGGAAACGTGGGGGAGACTGCTGTCATTGAATGAAGGTGGAAAAGTTTCGAGGAGGGGACGGAGCCCTTGGCAGTGTGAGGCCCTATAAGAGAACTGAGAGGTGACCTAGTGTCGCCCGAGTTGTTACTGGTGCCCTCTATAAAGAGAAGTGAGGTCTGCCCCACCTGCGAGGCGGGGCTGGTGGCCCAAGGACGAGCAAGCTGAATGAGACCAAGTTCCTGCCCTCAGGGAGTTCACACTGGAATGCCTTGCAGTGAGCACAGAAAGATGCTCAGCTCTGAAGATCAGGCTGGGGCATCGGTTACCTAACTGATTACCAGGGTTAAATTTCCTGCCGTGGTGGGCTGGGTGGGTTTATTTTCCCTGCCTCATTCTGTCCTGGATGGCCCCCCTGGCCAAACAGCAAGACTTGCTTGAGAGAAGTGGGCCTTCTTTGGTCCACAGCATGAGGATAGTGGGTCTCCCTTGCTGGAAGTGTGGGCCACTTTCCATGTGTAGTACAGTATTCTTGTTCTTCCCATAGCACTGTCCCCTTTTAAAGACCAGAACCAGAGGCAACAGAGTATCTATTTGAAGGTACATTTGGTCCTTAATCTCACAGCAGCTCAGACCTGTGATGGGGGTGGAAGGTGGGTGGGAGATGTCAGAGTGAGGAGAGGAAGGCAGAGGAGGGTGGAGGGTGGTGATGCTATGCCAGGAGGCGCTAGATAAAGCACTGCCAGAGAGTAGCAAGGAGGCTACTGTCAGGCTGAAGGGCACGGAGAAGGGCGGGGAAGGCATGGGTGACAGCCCCAGCAGGAGGAATAGTAAAAGCGGAGCAGGAGAGGTGAAGTCCTGGGTCAGACACAGGGACTTGAGTACCTTCCCTGGAGTGCACCTCGAAGTCGTAGCCCCTCAGGCTGGGAGAGCAGGCTGGAGTAGAGTCTGGGCCAGATGACGGAGCTGTGGGGGCCCAGGGAGGGCCTTTGTGCTTGCTTCTTCTGTGGTTTGATGGCTTCTGGGAGGAACTATCAAAAGCTTTTCAGGAACTCAGGCTTGTCTGTCTTGGGCTACTCCTTCTGGAAGACCAAGGCCCTGAAGTGGCAGCCTGACATTCAATCTCCTCTGCCTTGGCTGGGAAGTCAGGGCTGCAGCTGATTTCATTGGCCTGTTTTGCATTTATTATAGTGTGGCTTTTATAGTGTGTTAATTAAAATATTTCCAACTGCCAAAAACAATTACACTCAAATTGCCTTGTCAGTTCTTTTATTGCCAGATAAATGTTTCACAGACATGTTTACAGGGGGCAGTGGTAACTGGATCTCGTTTTGTATTTAAGCCTGGTGGTTTGGGTTGGGATTGGCCCTCTGGTGCTGTCGGGGGCCAGAAAGCTGTTGGCCGTGTGACGCCTCCATCCTGCTACCTTAGAGATCAGCGCTCTTCAAAGCAGAGCT
Organism: Dinomys branickii; assembly: GCA_004027595.1. Classification (NCBI taxonomy): domain Eukaryota; kingdom Metazoa; phylum Chordata; class Mammalia; order Rodentia; family Dinomyidae; genus Dinomys; species Dinomys branickii. The sequence goes on from PVLD010002293.1 coordinate 162,597, forward strand.
CTCTGGCTCAGAGGCTTAGCCTCAAAGAAGGGTTTTCATCAGTGGGAGCCTCGGCAACCTGGCAGAAGTCTGAATCCCACTGCCACTCGATCAGTAACAGTTCCGGCCCAAGCTAAGTGCAGTGTTTCTCTCTTCTGGAATCCATTTCCTCCCTCCCAGGATCCAAGCTGCTACCAAAGATCCTATCACTGTAAGAACTGTGAAAGCCCATCCAGTCTAGTCTAAGTTCTTTGGGAAACTAAGATCCGGGACTTCAAAATAACACAGGTGGCCAGTTCCAGACGTGGGCGCAGAGGTGCCTTTGCGGCCACTGATACGTTCCCTGAGCTCACATTTCTCTGTCATCTTGGCCCCACATTCCGTGCTCTAGCACTGCATGTTCTGAGGACGCCTCTCATACCTCCAGCCCCTACTGATCCTGTTGATGCGGGATCATCTGAAACACCTATATACACACTGCGGGATTTTTGTTTGGTAGGACATTTTAACATAGCTGTCATTGTTCCCTTGCCCTTTATACAGCTGTTTTCTCTTTCTGAAAAACATCTTCTCCACCTATGCAACACATTAGACTTTGACACTGAGCTAAGAAAAGACCACCTCTGGCACACTTCCTAAGTACCCCTGCCAGGGTAGGCACTCCCATACATTCCTATGGAACCCGCACACACGGATCTGATTGCTGGCCTAAAGCCAGCGTTCAAAGCAGCATGGCCAAGCGATGAGTGCTGAGCATACTCACCTGTCCTCCGCAGACCCTGAGCAAGCTGGGGTGGGACCTTGTCTTCCTTTGTCTTTGTCCCACTGCTCAGGTTAGTGCCTAACTTGTACATAGATAGCCCCAAGTGTTTACCGAGTGGAATGGAGTGTGCTGATGGTATTAATCAGGTTTTTGCCACTACAAGAAAATACCTGAGGAAGGATACTTTTGAAGAAAAGAGATTTATTTTAGCTCCAAGTTCTGGAGACTCAAGAGCGTATCTCCTGTGTCAGCGGGGCTATACGAGGACCGAGTGGCAGACAGCAGAGCTTTACAGGTGTGACCATATGCTGAGCTAGGAAAGGCAGGGGCTTGCCCTGTGTGTAACCATCCTCTCTGGAAACTACCACAGGGTCACAGCCACCTTAATTCCTCCCGAGGGTGTGTCTCCAACCACCCACAGGCCTCCCACCAGATCCCACATACTCAAGGTTCCATCACCTTCCAACACCACCACCCCGGGGACCAGGCATCCAGTCCAGGAACCTTTGGAGCATACTCAGGCCATACCTAAACCATACGCTCTTAGGCACATAAAAGTTTGCATGTTAAAACTGTACCTTTCCCTGTTGAGGAAATCGAAGCTCAGAGAGGAAAAGCTTTTCCCAGGCTTGCAATGACTAAGAGGTTTTGATGTTATTCATTCATGTATTCCATATTTTGAGCATCTACTATGTTCTGAGGACTTTTCTAGGTGTTAGGCATATAGCCATGTACAAAGCAAATAAAATAACTGCTCATAAGGAGCTTGTATTTATCCCAAACAGGTGTTTATTAATATACTCTGCCACTGAAATTCCTTTATTGCCTAGTACAGAGCTGAGAATTTAGAATATGCTTTTAAAGTATTTGTTGAATTAGATGGAATTAAGAAATGCCCAGTGCTAAGGCTGGGAGTGTAACTCAGAGGTAGAACACTTGCCTAGCTAGTGTGAGGCCGTGGGTTCAATCCCTGGTGTGCCAAAAGGAAGGAGGGAGAAGAGAAGGAGGGAGGGTGGGGGAGGGGAGGGGGAGGGAGGGGGAGACACGCAGAGCCTGTTATCACTGGGCAGCTCTCCGATGGCCAAACAGGGCTGCCTCGGACGGAGCCTGCCTGACTGGGCTGAGAAGCACAGACTGAGTGTTTCTGGGGGTTGAGAAAGCCCAGGGCCCTGTGTCTGTGCGGCCTGTGTCTGCGGTTCCTGTGCCACCTTGCTTATACTCCCTTTCTCCTCTGTTCTCTCAGAGTGTCGGTGGCATGAGCAGAGGAGCCAGGAAGAGAGTAAGTACTGAGATCCCCGCGGCCTCCCGGCGGGGTGCTCACAGCATGTTCTGTGTTGAGAATGCTTTGTGTGTACATTTAGGAGATTCATGCAAGTGAGAAAACAGGAAAATACCCTTAAATCTACTCCCCCTGGGATAACCTTTTAGTTAACAGGTGATGTAATATCCTTTCAGATGTTTCTGCATATATAAAAATTATATGTATTTATTTTTTCAATAAAATCCAACTTATAGATTACTTTATGACCTGTTTTTGCATAATATACTTAGAGTATCTTTCATTGCTAGTAAATGTACTTTTTTTTGGAGATAGCATCTCACTATGTAGTTCAGGCTGGCCTTAAACTCACTTATGTAGCCCAGGCCGGCCTCAAACTCACGGCAAACTTCCTGCCTCAGCCTCCCGAGTGCTGGGATTACAGGTGTGTGCCACCATGCCTGGCCTGTACATATACTTTTGTAGCATCATATGAAGCCATTACATAATATTTTGTCATGTGATCCACAAGTCTAAACCATAATTTGTTCAACTGTGCTCCATTGTTGGACATTGAAATGTTTTTCCTCTTTTTGACTATTATGATCAATTCTTTAATAAGCCTTCATACATCTAAATATTTGGTCATGTCATTGATAAAATTTCTTAATATAAATTTATCCATATGGAAATTTGAGTCAATGAATATAAACAGTGATTAGGTTTTGGTAAAAATTTCCAAATTGCTCTTTGAAAATGTTGTGTTAAAATATAGGTGCCTGCTTTCCTACAGCGTCACCAGAAATGGATGGCAGTTTGGTTGTTTTCCAGTTTTAACTGAAACAAAAAAAGTCGATGTTACATATTTTCAATGGCTAATGAGGATGAAAATTTTTAAAAATATGTCACGGCCATTTGGGTACTGGGAATCAAACTCAGGACCTTGCCAGGTGCTTGTGCCACTGAACTATATCTAGAGCCCTTTTTTTTTTTTTTTTGGTATCGGGAATTGAACTCAGGACCTTGGGCTTGCTGGGCAAGTGCTTGTGCCGCTGAGCTATATCCCTGGCCTGTCATGGCCTTTTTGGCAAAGTGCTTAACTATTAGGGAAGACAAAACTTCTAGCCCTTGAGGGTTAAAGTACCCAAGTACAAGAAGAGTGTTATTTTAAGAGTAACCTGAAGGTGGCAAATTGGAAGGTCAAGTATAGCCTAGAGTATAGTGTGATGACAGCGTGGTGCCCTTTCTGATTCCCTGACGCTCTTCGCATCACGCTCAGCCTCCGGCCTTTCACCCTGGACAGTGCCTGCCAGCTGTCTTGAGGCAGGAAGGAGAAGCCAGTTCCTCTACTCTTTCCTGGGGACGGAGGCCTTCCACACGAGGCCCAGCCCTTTCCCCGTGGAGTGGGCGTGGCTGTGACCTTCTCGGCAGTGGGAACCCTAGCCTGAGTGCTTCCTCTGGAGGCTCTCATGAGTGGTGTGTTGTGTACTTTGCATTCTATGCATGGCAGAGGGATTTTGGCGTCAGGAGGATCTGTTGGGGGGGGCCTCCCTGCCATGTTACTCGCTTGTCAAGGCGAATCGGGTCCTCCTGACTCTCATGCGAGGGTTCTGTGCAGGATGAAGATTCAGGAACTGAAGTGGGGGAAGGGGCAGATGAGTGGATGACATCCAAAGCCGCAGTCAGGCCCCCCGACCAGCTGGATCTGACCGATGTGGTGAGCAGCCCCCTGTCCTTTCTCCTTTGCCCTCCTCCAGCTTCAGAGATATGTTCTTTCCTGGAATGGATGAGAAGCCTGCACAGAGCCCCAGTGGAGTGTCTGCTGGTGCCTTGGGGAGCACTGAGCCTCGGCGGGGAGGGGGCAGCTTCATATGTGATCTTGGTATTTCTGTCCTCAGGAGTTAAAGGAAGAGTTCACCCGGATCCTGACAGCCAACAACCCACATGCACCCCAGAATATTGTCAGGTACAGCTTCAAAGTAAGTCACCCCCTCCTGCGAAGGGCCTCTGTATTTTCTTGGGGTGGCAGTGACTTCCCACATCGCAAAGACTCTGGTTATTCTAGGAAATCATTTTTAAACTGAGGTCCTTGGCTGGAATTCTGGAATTTTACAGGGAGCTTTCCAGAGATTTTTGAAATTTCTTTATGACTCTCCCATTCAGTCTTGCTAATTACAGTCTCACAAGTGCCTTGCAGATTCACTTTTTTTAGAGAATCTTTAAGTGAATCATTTGGTTTTCAAAAAAGAAAAGAAATAAAGTACTCTTCAACATGTAAAACACATTTTGCACTAACAAGCTATTGACTCTTAGAAGCTGGACTTTCCTCCCACCAGATACCTGGGTAAAGTACAGATTCCCCCTAGACAGGAACGTGTGGTCCCTCTCCCAGCCCAGGTCCCCCCATCTGAGAGGAAGCCCCCAGCAACTCTGGCTGCAGCATTTCTTGCCCTCACAGCAGGAGGCAGATTCCTATGTGCTAACTAGCTTTCCGGTTGACAGGACACAGTGCCTGACTCTCAATTTAAAGTAGAAGAGCTTTAACTTTGCTGTGGTTTCAGGACACTCAGTCCATGGGTGACTGGTGGCGCAGACACATCATGGTGGTTAGGCCATGGTGGAGCACAGCTCCTTAGCACTTGGCAGCCGAGAGGCAGAGCCAGGTCACGATGCCAGCAAGGAAGGGTTCAGGGCCCGTGACACACTAAGACAACTCAGACACTGCTCGACTTGGCCCCGATGCACGGCTCAGCTCAACCATCGCACTCTGTGAGGGCCTTCCTTTAGCACCCGTGACACGGGGAAGTTCTCACTTGCTAGACAGGTCTGTGGCAAGTTTTTAGTGTTCAGCCATAGCTCCTGAGTAAGGACTCACAGGAATTTCAGGGTACATTCTGAGCTGAAGCAGAAGTGATGCTTATGTTTTTTTAAAATTTCAACTTGGACCTTGAGAGCTTGTTTGGAGGGTCTAGCAGGAGCCACTACTTGTACACCCCTGAGGAAACAGTCCTTGCTGCCCGGGCACACAGCCTCGGGGGGAGGCATGTGGAGCGGCAAGGGAGGAGGGGGACACCGCCTAGTCAGCCAGATCAGCGGAATCAAGCCTGGTGATCAGTGGGTGACAGACGTCACAGCCAGATTGCCCCCACACCCTAAAACTCCATTTTAAAAACTAATTCTTCCATGCTTACTGTGTGCCAGTGTCAGATCCTGTATTAGATTTTTTACATAGGCTATCACATATAATACTGTTTCTTTGATACAGGAATATTATTGTCTTCATTTTATGGGTGCCAAGGTTAAATTACATAAGGTACAAAAGTCATGTAACCAGAATTCAAAGCAAGATTTAAACTAGTTTGTCTGACTCCAAAGCAACATCACATTGCTTCTTTAAAATGTTTTAAAATATGTGTGTATAAAATTTTGAACAGATAATAGAAATCCATAGTAAAAATTTCAAATGATTTCAGCAGCAATGAAAATAAGACCCCCCTCTGTCCTGTGTCTATCTGCCTGGAGACAACAGCTTCTTTCTTTGGTTTTGTTTTTGTTTCTTTGTTTTTGTTTTCGTTTTTTTAGACAGGGTCTTGCTATGTAGGTCAGGCTGCCCTTGAACTCACTATGCAGCCCAGACTGGCCTCAAACTCACTCAATCCTCCTGTTTCAGCCTCCTGAGTGCTGGGATTACAGGTATGCACTACCATGCCTGGCTGGGTTTTTTAAAAATAGATTTATTAAGACATAATTTACATACCATACAACTTACCCACTTAAAGTATGCAGTTCAGTGGTTCATGTACAGTCACAGATTGTGCAACTATTTGACACAACGAATTTTGGAACATTTTTATTTCTCTCCAAAGAAACCTCTACCAGTTAACTACCACTGCCCAGTCCCCCATCCTTCCAGCCCTGGGCAGCACTGTGCTATTTTCTATCTGTATCGCTTTGCCTGTTCTGGACGTTTTGTAGGGTGGAATCATACATTACACGGTCTTACGTGGCTAGCTTCCTTCATCCAGTGTATTTTCCATTCCTCTACACTGCAGCGTATGTCAATACTTCATTTCTTTTTGTTGCCAAACAGTATTCTAGTGCATGAATATACTGCATTTTATTTATCTGTTCAGCATTTGGTGGATGTTTGGATTGTTTCTGCTTTTTAGCTATTACGAGTAATGTTGCTATGAACATTTGTGTACAAGTCTTTGTGAAAAATTTCCCACATTGCTTTTTATTCAGATTGTGTTGTCAGTCCCTCTACAAGAGGTTGAGACAAGTTCAGCCATGTTTCTTGAAAAATGTGGTTCATGAATTTTGTTCATGGCCTCCTCTGGATAAGCTGCAGAAGTCAGAGCAAAGCTGCCTTCCCCTCCTCAATGTGGTGCTGGGTGCAGTGTGCCTTCTGGCTTCCTACCCTCGTGTGGGAGAGGGGCCCCTCAGGCTCAGCTAGCACTGTGTGCTCGGTTTCAGTGCACTCTTCTTGCCTTCGTTTGAGTTCACTTCTAGCTGGGTAGCGCCAGGCTCCCAAGAAAGCTCACCTCACTCAGCTTCCAACAGCCTCCCAAGCCTGCCTGGCCTCCTCCTACAGAGCTGGTCTCACTGGTGAAAGAAACCCAAGACCTTCAGGTCTGCAAAGCTACTACTCTTCCTTGATGTGGTGGGGGGGAGAGGCAGATGCTTCTGATCTAGGTGTGTCTCCCTTCCTTTTATACAAGCAGTGGTGTATGAATTCCACAGAAGGGGAAACTCTCAGTCAACTCTGGGGACAGAGGACAGATGTGGTGGTGAGCACCTGTCATCCCAGCCCTCTGGGAGACTGAGCCAAGAAGATTGCAGGTTTGAGCACAGCTGAACAACTTAGTGACTTAGTAAAAACTTCTCTCAAAATCAATTTTTTTTTTAAAAATTAAAGGGCTAGGGATGTAGCTCAGTGCAAAGGCTTTAGATTCAAAAAACAACAAAAGCTGCTGGGGACAGGACAAAGGTAAACTCTCGAACAATAGCTACCTGGATGATTTATTCCCATGGGACTCTCCATCATTATAATAGTTACTATTTATTGAGTTTTCATATTTAGCATTTATTATGTTGAGCACTGTTAACTTTTTCATTATTTCCAGCACTCACACTATCTTGCAAATCAGACATCATTACCTTACTTGACAATGAAGAAACCAGGTCCAGACAACTTGCAAATGAAAGAGAGCAGACCAAGCACGTGAACCCAGCTCCTCCACCTCTCAGTGTGCCAGACAAATATACATATTTTCCATAACTTAAATAGTGTTGGACAGATCTATTTTAAAAGAAAGAAGAAGCCAGGTATGGTGGCACTGCCATAATCCCAGCACTCAGGAGGCTGAGGCAGGAGGATCCCTATAAGTTCAAGGCCAGCTTGGGCTATAAAGTGAGTTCAAAGCCAACCTGAATGGCCTAGCAAAGCCCTGTCTCAAAAAGACAAAAATAAATAAATAAACAAAACAAAACACAAAAAATAAAGTAAGGAATACATCCCTGGTCTCTAGGCCAATTTTAGTGGTTGCTAGGATGTTGATCAATGAAGAGGCATCTACAGGAGCAGAATATAGGCTCTATGATAGCAGGGACTGTGTCCTCTTTTGCTCAGCTT